>JANJYP010016341.1:0-11317 GCA_024605115.1 Rastrelliger brachysoma | reverse complement strand
TTTCATATATCAATTTTGCAAAAAAAAAAAAAAAAAAAAAAAAATCACCATCTTCCTCCTATGTCAAAAAGAAACTATAAACTAAACATGGAAACATCAAGAATTGTGATTCCCAAAGAAGGTGCAGCAGTATTTATTAGCATATTTATAATTGTACCTTACTAATTATGTCTCACCACATTCAAAATGTGTTTTTTTCTCAATTATGTCAAACCTAAAAGAAATAAGCCTTCTGATAACTACTCACTGCTGCCAATCATTGTGACACAACATGCTGTTCAACTTGTGATTTTTCCTGGTGTACAGCGGTCAGAAATTACAACTGTCATCATGATTGAAGGATTTGTCACCGTTACAGAGCTCAGAGAAACACTAATAAATCTCAGAGCTCAGCAGTCTGACACGCCTCAACCTGAAAAAGACCAAAAAAAAAAAAAAAAAAACTACCTGTCTAAAACCGATATGTCACATCTGTCAGTGAAGCTCAGGTGATAGACTGAGACAAAACACCACTTACAGTATTTGCCCACAAGGGTGTTGAATATGACAGAATTTGAAAAACTTAAAAAGTAACTAAATGTCTTAATAGAACAAAAGACAAAACACAAAAGAGCCCACTATGAAAGGGTGCCATGGTTAAAATAGTAACACAGAACAAATCACGAGTTGTTTGACGTGCCTCACCTTCGAGAGCCGACTGCTGCTCGACAGGCCGTTCCAGGAAAGTCTTCAAACTCCTCAGGATGTTCTGTTGTCTCAGGAAGTAAAGGATTTTTTTTGCATAGTACTTTAGGGTCAAGCTTTTCCTAATGATGAGCAGAGGAAAAAACAAAAAACAAAAAAAAAACAGGGAGAGACATTAATAACGCAACACAATAAGAGCTTTCATAATTACAACAGTCTCTGAGCGGATTAACATGACCAACAAACAATCACGTTAGTGATTGCAAAATCTGGCTTGTGGCAACCAGAGAAGTTTTACAGTAGGTGCAGTGTTGCTCTCACCTCTTATCTGAGTTTAGTATGAAGAGGAGCTCATCTTCGCAGAAGTGCTCTGGCATCCCGAGTGACTCGATCTCTGCAAAGCTGTCTCCCAGAACCTGGCCAACGCAAGGCTGAGTTACAGATCTCTGGGTTAGTTTGGAACATGGCGAGTTCACGTTTTCTTGCACATACATGCACCCACACAGACCCACACAAATAATGTTTCAGTTTTTTTTAATATTGCATCTCCTGTAGCGTTCCAACAATTTATCACTTCATCAATTAACTTAATCACTTCATCAATTAACTTATAAATTGATCCCCAGCTATTCTGATCTATACTCTCAGTCGTGAATATGTTCTGGTTTCCGTGAGTTCATACAATATATGTCTTAATTAAGTGCTCCTAGTTAAAATATTACTTACAACCTCTGTGAAGAATCTTTTGGAGATTGATTCCACTGTCCTTCTTATTTGTATACCCACTCTATGGCGTGTTTTGTATTCTTTGAGCCAGTCACAGCACTCATTCTGACGATAAAACCTCTGCAGTCTTGGCCATCTGTTGACAAAAAAAGAAAAAAAAAAAAAAGGAGTCAAACAGTTATTTCAGCATCACTCTTCATCATACAATTAGTGTGAGGTGACTCAAGCAACATACAGTATATGTTATAATAGATGAAAGTGGTAANAAAAAAAAAAAAAGGAGTCAGTTATTTCAACATCACTCTTCATCATACAATTAGTGTGAGGTGACTCAAGCAGCATACAGTATGATATGTTATAATAGATGAAAGTGGTCATCATGCTCATCCTAATGCAAGTGCTGTTTTCCTCTCTGCAAACAGAAAAAGCAATCATGAGAGTAATGTGGTGCTCACAGCCAAGTCAGTCAAGAGGAGGGCTTAGCTTTTGGCAAGAGCTGCACTCTCCTGCAGTTCACAGGCTTACATGCAAACATTCAAGGTCACGCACTTTCATTTCTGGCTGTTTAGGGATTATGTTGCTAACTTGTGAAGGGTGTGAAAGCTAAGGGGCTAAGATGCTTTTCACTTGTCTGCACAGTAGAGATTTGCCGCCGGCCTGCCTAGCGTGAGGTTGAATTTGGTGCATCAGCAAAATGTCAACCGTTGACAGCTGGCTGTGAGCTCGCAGTAAACCAACCCACCTTTAAGTAGATGTTCAGCGATTAAAGACTAAGAAATGCAACGAGTGAATAGAAAAGGAAAGCTAGTTTCTGTGCAAAGTGGGGGAAATAAACTAGAAGCCAAACCTACGAAGGAATAGCACAAGAAAAGATGACAGCTACCTGAGTTTGTACTGGTGTCCCCAGACCTTTCCCCTTCCATGGCAAACGTCGTGCAGCCGCTTGCAGCAGCAGGAAATGTTGCAAATGTCGACATGTTTGAGGGCAGGGAAGCACAGGATGTGTTCGAGCAGCTCGGTTGGTAGGTCGGTCAGATTTTTAGTTTGGTGCTCGGAAATAATCCCATTTAGACTTGGATGCCCCTCTCCCGTTACAGACGTCGCCATCTTTACTGTTTACCCCGATTACCTCATGTTCCAGGCACCGCCCCTTTATGGCGCAGGGGGCGTGGTCTGTGAGGGATAGTGCGGTGTGATTGGTTGTTAGGGAAACCGTGCTGCCTTTAAGTTCCCCGGAAACTTTTTACATTGAAATAAAGTGTAGTCAAATTGGTTGTTTTACAAGAATATAAATCTTGAAACATAATATGTGCGAAAAAAAATTAGTAATAACAAAATCTCAACAATTAAGGAACAATAAGGAACACATAAGATGCAGAAAAACAGGAAATTCCTACATCTGAGAAGTAGGAACTGAGGAATGTTTGGAATTTTTGCTGAGGTCATCATCATCATCATCATCATCATCATCATCATCATCATCATCATCATCATCATCATCATCATCATCATCATCATTATGCCAATTGACTAATTGGTTAATTGAATATGGTAATGACTTCAGCTCTAAACTTGAATCTGCCATTAAAATGAAACTTGATCTGTAATGTCTTAATAATAATAATAATAATAATAATAATAATAATAATAATAATAATAATAATAATAATAATAATAATAATAATAATAATAATAATAACACACAATAAAAACACAGACAAAAGCAAATGTCACAAATGTAATGCACATGCACAAAACACACATAATATGACAACACTGAATACAAGTTCTTCAAGTTCTAGTTCTTGTTATAGTATAATACAATGAGAGAAAAGAAAAATATTTGTATATTATACCCCTAAAAATACAAATAAAATAAAATGGGAATATCTTCTAGTAGAGAAGAACCTGTGTTTTTGGTGGTGGATGAATATAGGAAAGGAAAAGAGTGAGAGAGGGAAAGACACCTTAATGTTGTACTAAAAAATATCATTAATATATTATCTCGATAAAGTGTTTGAACACCAAACGGAATTCCGTGCTTTGTGGCCTATTTTAAATGTAATTTAATGCTCACTACTTTGTTATTACAATATTCCAATATTCTCGACGGCCCTTGAACGCAGCATGGTTTTCCAGACGGGAATCGCCAACAAATGGTTAGCAGCGGAGAGCTAGCGCTTCATTTCCAGGAGTGTAAATGAACTACAACTTTAGTGTTTGTGTCTCTCCAGAAGACATACACCGGACCAATAATTGATGAGACGTGTTGATGTTACGTTAATGGATTTCGGTAACTTTAGAGCAAGATGAGTACACGTGTTACAGATGTTTTTTTTAGTTAGGTAGCCAACTTTGTTTCTTTAACGTAGCTAACATTAGCTGAAAGCTCAAAAGCAGCGTTTTACATTGAATTTATCAGTTCATGATAAGTGCACAGATTATTTAAATGATAAACAATATCATATAAATACTAGCACGTGTGTAAAGAAAGGAGATACTTGTAAAAGTATTTTTGCCACTTTGATATTATTTTCAAGACTATATCAGTCACTAGATAGGTGGGAATAGTCAGATGCACCATTGGGCATATCTTTTCACATGTATGTCAAATGACTCTTCTGCGATAGATATAATGCCTTGACAGTACATTCACTGTGTTGGATTTAAGGAGTTTGGATAGTTTGAGTAGTTAGTTTATTAACATAGCTACTCGCCATGGCTAGCGCACTAGCAGCGAAAATGGGTTTTAACTCATTGATGAGGAAACAAGCAAAAAACTTCAACGTGAGGATCTGCACAATGGAGTCAGACATGGAGTTCAGCTGCGAGGTGTGTATATTATATCATTATTGTGTGTGTGTGTGTGTGTGTGTGTGTGTGTGTGTGTGTGTGTGTGTGAGTGAGTGTGAGAGAGAGAGATAATTTCATTCAACTTAACCTACTTTTCAAGTGCACATGAATTATCCTATTCACTCCTGAGTCCGACTGTATGCACATTAATGCAACTACTTAAGTCTTTTTTTTTTTTTGCATGCTAAAAATCTGCAATGACAAAAGAGTTTGGGTGTTCTATAAGTGTAGTTTATAAGTGTTGTGTTTTTTTTTTTTGCTTGTTTTTTATACGATTGTGAACGTTTCATTGTTTTGACGGTAGATGGCAGCAAGGACCTATGGACGCACGCATTAGTGCAGCAGTGAGTTTATTATAGACCATCTAATAGTATTTGTTATAGTTTATGTATGTCTTATGTTGTTGATAGAATAAAGGACATTATAGTGACAAAGCTAAATGCAGCGTGGGATTTGCTTAAATACAGCATGCATCATCCTGCAGTGACAGTTAAAAAATAACCCTTCTCATTCATGCTGGTTTTGCCCTGTACTTATTATATTCTTGGCCCTCTGGTATGGTTTTTGGTTTATATATATATGACTTGGGCGATGAGAAGTATCAAAATGAATTGCAGGCATCATCTCTGTACTTAAAGGGGAGGAACCCAGCCAAAGTTTGCAGTTGGTAATTTAATTATATAGGGCGGTGTGATGTTAGTTGCAGGTTTCTATTTTCTGTGCTTGGATGATAACTGGATCAATTATGGGTTTTTGTAAATAGCACATAACAGGGAAAGGTCATGCAAACAACACGTTTCTTCAACCTTGAAATCTGGGATTGGCTCTTGTGGCCGTCTCTGCTGCACGGTAGAGCTGATACGCTCATTTCTTGCTGTTTCAACTCAAGTTTTTTTTTTTTTCATGCCAACCTTGAAGGCACTCGACACTAGCTCGCACCCTGAGTTGGCTCGGAGGCTAGAGATGAAAGCTATCTAAATTGGATATGTGTGCCTGATATGCCTCCCACATAGCTCTTAGCTGGATGAGCAGAACATGTATAGCACCCTGTTATAGCTGTAAATATTTAACCTTATAAAGAATTAAATGCTTCTATTCTTATTCACACACATTTGGGGCAGCCTGTGAATGAAGCAGATGTTATTTTCATTCACAACATATTATTCATCTCTAGACTTGCACAGTTTTTTTTCAGGGATGTTTTATCTTTGTCATTCGTTGAAGCCAGGAGTAACAGATTTTCATAATTCACCATTTATTATTTGCATCTATCAGAAGCAAATTGTATAAAACTTTTATGTGTTGTAGAATAAATGGAAGGGAAAAGATCTTTTTGATTTGGTGTGCCGAACTCTGGGACTGAGGGAGACATGGTTCTTCGGGCTCCAGTACAACATCAAGGACACAGTTGCTTGGCTGAAGATGGAAAAGAAGGTGAGTTCTTTCAGCTACAAGCAAAAAAAAAAAACATACAAAGATGATTATAGCTTTGAAAGGTGAACCGCTGTTCAAGTGTTGATTTCTTTGCTTCAATATTGCAGGTTCTGGATCAGGAAGTACCGAAAGAGGAGCCAATCACACTTCACTTCCTGGCCAAGTTCTATCCAGAAAATGCTGAAGAGGAGCTTGTGCAAGACATCACACAGCATCTCTTCTTCTTACAGGTAACTACTGTACATAATGCTGTTCTGCTGTTGTCACTGTGCTTTATACATTGAATATATCTACATATTTATAGTTTTAATGATGTTTTTGGTCTATACTGAAATATCTCAACAACTAATATATGGGTTTTTATATAATTTTGATCACAAGTGGTCCTTTGACTTGTCTTTTAGCAACATCATTCCTGAAAAATCTGTCCAATGCTTTTGTTTAATCCTAATCCAATCTAAAATTATGAACACGGTAAACTTTCTACCTATTTAATATCAGNATTTTGATCACAAGTGGTCCTTTGACTTGTCTTTTAGCAACACCATTCCTGAAAAATCTGTCCAATGCTTTTGTTTAATCCTAATCCAATCTAAAATTATGAACACGGTAAACTTTCTACCTATTTAATATCATGTCATTATTAGCATTTACTATAAAAGCCCTGCACTACCTCAAAGAGCTGCTATCACAGCTGTAGACTCCGCAGTCTAGTATTAACCTCTTTCCTTTATCACAGTTATTCCACAGTGACGCTTCGTTCAGTGCTTTAAAAGAAAACAGAAGTGTGTGCCATCTTTCTAAGGAAGTAGATGTCTTAAAATGACTTGCTTTAAAAATAACAGAGGGGAAAAAAAACAGGTGGCAATTGATCTTTAACACCTAAAGACTCCTTCAAATTGCTCTGTAGATGGAGGATTACCCTTTCCACCCATTTCACCCTCGCACACCAGGCGTTTGGCTGATGCTTTTTGTGTTTGCGGTTTCATTACTATACCGATCCAGAGCCAACAGGGGGCACCCTTGAGTTTCTGACAAGTTGTTGAGCTGGGAACTCTGTAATACACTTTTTTTCCATTGTCCCAGTCTGATTGTGTGCAGCCATGTGGAATCAATGCACAACATATTACCGCTGCCCTTTCTCTCCACTTAATACTCTCTGGGGAATTCCTGCAGAGGCTGCCACACCGTTCCCCTCGCATGAGATGAGATTTGTAACTGTGACTCCCATCGTCCAATGCTACCGGCCACATTTATCAATTACCAATTAGGCTTTAAGGGCTCAGTTATTGGCCCAGTTAATGACATATCCTCCATGGGATGCTCGTCCCGCATAGCATTCCCTCGTCATATCCAAGCCTCTGTGCTGGTTTAGTTATATGGTTTTAAACCGAGGTGTGCTTATGTTCCACAACATTTGGATGGAGGCACTTATCTACTTAAGGCGTATAAAAAGTCTCTGTGTGTCCTTAATCCGTTATGAGGCACTTGAAGCAATTTATTTATTTCGAAGGGAAACAAAAAAAAAAAAAGTCCACAGTCGACAAATTGCTCAACGGTTGACGACTTCCACGCTTACAAGGGGGAGAAGAATACGAATCTGTTGTGCCTCACATCATTTGTCTCCTAATTACGTTGCTCTCATTAATTCCTGTAATGTCGGGAGCAGGCCTCTGTTCAGATAGTGTCACAAGCATGACAGCTGGATTAGTGCTTATCAGAAATGATCAGCGACCCGGATACAAACACAAACATACACACATACACAACACACACACACACACATATGTCTCTCTCTCACACACACACACACATACACACACACGCCATGCACAAACAAGACACATGCACCTTTTCGTCACTGTAGCCGGCGATCTTCGCAACAACATTGTCTCATTTGTGAAGCAGATTGCAGCCTCAGCCTCTTAGCGCGGCCCGCGATTAGGGGGCTGTCACCTCCAGCTCTGCACCTTTGTTAGCTGGAAACAAGAGGAGACAGTGTAACTGGCTTTACAAATGATAAGGTTTGAAGCATTACCCACTTAAATAACTACAACCAAGGCACCCTCTAACTAACCTTACATCACCCTATATGCAGCTGTGCAAGTTTGTGATTCAATTAGCTTGACAGGTGACTACATTTGGGATATTGACACCTGGCGAGGAGTCATCTGGAGGGAGGTAATCTGGAGCTGGAGCTTGTTAATGGGGATTGCCGCACATTTTTTTTTAAGGATTCATGTTATGTCTACGATCCATGACAGTAAAGTCAACATTTGTAAACATGAACCACTCCTGTCCTTGAGGTATAAACTAGAGGCTTAAACCTTGAATTTGTCACTCACTGCAGAGTATTCAGTGAAAGAACCAACTATCCTGGAGCACAGAACTAAGATGAATTATAAAAAAAAAAAAAAAAGGGTGGTGTTTTTCCTTTCGGCAATGATTTGGAGCTCTTCAAGGACGTGTGTGTTCTGTCATGTCATTATCCTCTGCTGAGTGACTTGCAAGCTAATATTCTTGGAACAGCTTAATGATCATATGAAATACACTTGGCTTAGGTACATTCTGGCTGAGTTTCTAATAGGTCCCCATGTGGTTATGATTCGTAAGTCTTACAATATTTATTTGGCACAGTTGGTTCCATTTCCAGACCTCTTTGAGACAAAAAAAAAGTACCAGCGCACTGCAGCAGTGGTAGTTGGAAGTTTATTTTCCCAGTATGGAGCATATAACTTGATTTACTATGGAAAATTTGTACATGAAGATTGTGCTTAGCTGTATATGTTTCCGTTATTTGTCAAATAGGAAGAGAGGGAATAAAGTGCTGCTGTTAAAAGAGCAATTGTCAGTCAGTTAACCTGCACTGTCACTCTCCCCTCAAAGATATCAACTTTTATTTTTTTCCACTGTGTTTGAGTGAAGTGAGAACACGTTTCAATCTTGTTCAAGTCCTTCACTTCACAAGAATGATTTTACCTCCTTCTCTTATGGAAATCAATATAGAGGAGATGCAATAATGTGAATGATAGTTTACCCTAACTTGTCAGCCTTACTGGAACATGTCTTCAGCCCCATTACGACATATAACAGTCAAAAGCTTCTTTTAATGAAAAGCTACAGTAAGTGGCACTGAATCTACATTAGCCGCGTAGTTATTGCTGAATTGATTTTCATGTTTGAAAGCTTCGGAGAAAGAAAGAAAGAGGATTTTGGTATTCAGGTTGCAACACTCATGGCAAAATTGGTAGTGTCTCAGAATTGATTATTTTCGATGACTCCTCAGGTGAAGAAAAAGATCCTTGAAGAGGAGATTCACTGTCCACCTGAAGCCTCTGTGCTGCTGGCCTCTTATGCCGTCCATGCCAAGGTAAGTGGTCTCTTTGGAACTTCAAGTTTTTATTCTTGGTTATTTTCCAAAAACAAAAAAAAAAAATCATCAGTGCAGTCATTTATCCTTCAATCCACCTTAAACCTTTGGCCTGATAAGAAAGAAGTAACTTGAGAAAAGTGTAACTTTAGAATAAACTGAAAAACCAGCAGGGCTCTGCATGGATTCATTTTGATGACAGAATTTTTAAAATTCCGNGAAAGAAGTAACTTGAGAAAAGTGTAACTTTAGAATAAACTGTATAACCAGCAGGGCTCTGCATGGATTCATTTCCTCTTGCCAGTGTCATCAGGAGATAGCGTTCCACTTGTTTGTTCATCTTCTGAAAAATATTACATTATGTTACAAATCTCTCTTAAAACAGTTCAGAGAGATTGCAGCTTTCATCACCAGCGGGCTCCACGATTGTTATCTTCTCGTATCTGCCCTCCAAAAAAACATTTGATCTCTGTTGTCTGTGTCCCGATAAGAACCCAAAGAGCACATATTAAGTTCCTAGTTTCAGTATAGATTTTTTTTNGCTCCACGATTGTTATCTTCTCGTATCTGCCCTCCAAAAAAAAGCCATAAATCAGCTACATTTGATCTCTGTTGTCTGTGTCCCGATAAGAACCCAAAGAGCACACATTAAGTTCCTAGTTTCAGTATAGATTTTTTAAAAATTGTTTTGCTATTTTACAAAACACCACACAGTCTTGCACAAGGCTACATGTCTGAAATACTGGCAATATGTAAATCAGGACCTCGGGGTCTCTGAAAGCTTGCTTATGCACAACCTCTAAAAGGCCAAATGAACAGCTTTTACTGAGGTACTGAGCAGCATCTGCAGGTTTGCATGATTTGTACTAGACTGTCAGTGAATTTACCAGTATTTCTTGCTGTCAGTCCTCATATTTGAGGCGATGCAGACATCCAATCAAGATAACCCAGATTTTTGGATTTGTGAGTGTATATAAAGGTGTCTATGTTGATGTTTTCCCACCCAACTGAAAATGTATCCTTTTCTGTCTGGCTTTTGACATGAAGGTATTCACGGTTGTCATTTGAGCTCATATTGTATCATTTAGTTGTCATGTTGTTGGCAGGACCAACAATAACCTTTTTTTTTTCCTTGTGCGAGTGAATGACTGGGTAAGTGATGAAGTTACACCATTGGTTGGCCTGCCCAGTGTTGGAGTTTCTCCACTGGCTGTAGCTTTTTCAGCTACAGCTCGGAGCTTTGATCCTTTCAGTTCTGGTGTTTAATGCAGCAAAGACGCGTACCAGTGTCTCTTCTGTCTACTTTGCTACAATCCAAAGTCATTGACCCACCAGCCTGTGGTGCTGTTGGCAGTCGGCAGGAGAGATGCTCCGCGGTGTGTTTTTGGAATTTATAATAGAACCAAAACCAGGACATTTTTTATTTCTTCGACATTTTCACGTCACAAATAATAAACAACAGTATTAAAACACAAGTTTTGCAGGTAAAACATGCCACTCATGTAGCTGCTGCATCAGTTTATTGTGGGGCAGCTGCTCTGCAGGTGCACTTGATTTGACTGTAACTGTGGTAATTGGGTGGAGATGAAGCTGAATTTGTACCCAAAATGCTGTCAAAACTTTCATTTACAATTTCCACTGCAGCTTCGATGATCACTGGCTGGGAATGAGGCAGAAAAAAAGGCACAAAGATCTATGAGGCAGAGTGCATAGTTAAGCACCGTAAATGACAATCACTCTGACAAAAAACTCAATACAGAGTGAAAAATGAGAGACATTTGCAGAATAAAACAGATGAAAGAGCAGTCAGAGTTAACAGATATGTAATTAGACTATCTCATTATATGACTGGATGGTAAAGCTGCAAACATCTAGCTGCAAACATATGCAGTTAAATGCTACTTCAGTGCACTTCAACAGCAAATATGACTGGGATCACTACAGAAAACTATAGATGAACATTTAATATCCAGGAATTCACAGTCTATCCCACAATTTCACATATTGATCATACACTCTAGCCATATACTAGCTTATGTCATTATTTTATTTACTAATTTTTGGCATGTTTTCTTTAAGTTCAGTATATGTCTACATTCTTTTTTTTTCATTATTTAACATTGCATTAAGAATATTTTGTTTGCACTCAAATACATTTCATATATGTGGGAAAGGTGCTGGATAAACATTTTAATTGATGCATTGGTTCAACATTATGGAAATCAATCCCCAGGACAAAAAAAAAAAAAA
>JANJYP010016335.1:0-10784 GCA_024605115.1 Rastrelliger brachysoma | reverse complement strand
AATAATACATAAACCTCTTAAACGTACAGCAGATCTCAGGTATAATTCTAGCGCTATTCTAGCGCTACTCTACTCTGTTTTCATAGACAGACTTCATTTCATTGGAGGTTATAAGAGCTTTGTGGATATCTGCCCATCAAATGAAGCTGACAAATGGCATAAATCCAGGCACATAGCCAAGGAAATAGTAGTAAAAAAAAAAAAAAAGCACAGAATTTTCCTAAATGATCAGAGCCCATTGCACTCAGGACTGTTATCAATATTGAACATTACATCAACTGTATCACTGGCTCTCCATACTGGGTTGTGGATGCTGCCATGGGCAGATGAGACTCCCTGAACGGGAACATCTGAAGCTCAGGCATGCATCATTCTTTAATATCATATTAAAGTGAAATTGGCTACATTTAGACAGACGCAGCGATAAATCTCGTCAGCACTTGGCAGAAGCTGGTTTTATCACACAGGGGGAGAAGCACTGTCCCTGCAGAGCATCATCTTCTTACCTACTATTGAGTCCTGCATTATCGCATGATGATGGAGCTACGGTGCTGCTGGAGCTGGCAGATTGAGAGGGTGAATTATGAGCATGGAAAGGGTTGAAGGTGTAGTCAAACATTTCTTTTTTCTTTTTTTTTTGGTCTGGAGTTAAAAGAGCATGGGTGGTATAGGTACTTGTTGGAAGGTTAAAAATGGAATTCAAATAATATGACAATTGACCAATTTTTGATCATCTTTTTGGGCAGAGTATTTATGTTGAAACCCCATCTAAAACACAAGTCAACAATGAATACATTGTCACCTTCAAGATGTCCTTTTTCCATCTATTATTTTTAGTCAACCATGTATCAGTATGATTGCTGTGAACTGGCGAATACCAATAATTCAACATCCTGATTGTGAGCTTTTATAATATAATACATGCAGTGTACATGCAATTTGTGACTCTGCAAACTTGATTTGAAGCAGGTCTGCATTCCATTACACAAGATCTGTCTTTGTCGGTTTACATTTCTATCAAATACATCTACCAAATAATAAAATGTCTTCATTCAGACAACCCTATGTCTGTCTTGAAATTTTGTGAGCTAAAAATTCTGCTGTACTTCCTGTTGAGTGCAGAATATTGCACAGTACTGAGAAATGTGCTAGACATGACAAGCCAATGTGTTAACCAATACCGAGTATATTCTCCTGAGTCACTGATTTCCATTAAACAGAAAGCTTCTTTTTTTGTTGTTTTGCAGTTTTACCTTGCAAAGCTCAACTGCTTTCTGTTGTATTGTTGCTGATCCTGCTTTCCACTCCTTATTTGGCTTTGTAGTGTTGTGACTTCCAATCAGAGCACACCCTGCAATAAAATGATGGTTTATGCTCGATCCCATAATGATTGACGGTGGGATAAGTGATTGGCTGGCTTTTCTTTTTATTTGTTTTTTTTTTTTTTTAATTTTAATCTTCCTTGACACTTGGGCATTTTATCTGCATGTCTGTGTGCAGGTTAACTGAGTGCACACAAGTTGACAGCTGTCAACCTATAAATAATACAATTTGGATATATGACTAATCTGAAATAAAAGACAAAGAAATTTGCAAAAACAAAAATTAAATAGCTTTTAAAGTGACACATTAAGACATTACTGCAACTAATCACACAAAACCCAGGACATGTCTGATATTGGTCAATAGATGTGTCCTAAGTGACTTCCTTCCCAGCCGGTACAGTACAGCTGGGAGAGAGTGCGACACTGTTGGACTTCAGCTGGGTAAACATTCCCCGCTGAGGCCAGAGATCTTGTGTACACACAGGGCACTGCACACGTTTAGCAAGAGAGGAGGGGGGCGGGGGGGCCCACACAGCCGCCACAAGGATGGATGGTCTAACCAGGCCAGAGTCCATGTGGGCACAGCAGTCAAAATATGACAAGGGACCACCCCATCTGCTGAAACCATTAAGCTCTGATGAACAGATACCCACATGAGAGGATGTAGCGCCTCCACACCTCTTGCCTCTTTATATACATACACACACATGCGTGTTTGCAAAAGACACACACTAGCATGCTCGTGCAGGCATGCTGCGCATTACGAGATCCTTAGACTGCCTGTGGAGGAAATAGACTCAGTGGTGCTTGAAAGAGACTGAGAGAGTCATTTCACTGAGAAGAACATTAGAATGAAGTGGAGTAACAGGACTCCTCTTCTGTGGCTTCCTGCATGCACACCTACAGACTGGCGCTGACAGTCGCGCACACATTTTGTGCAAAACCACAGCTAATAATAAACCTCTGTGAGGCAGACGTGTGGCGGATGTGATAGAGATAATACATTTTTCTCTGCTGAAATTAAAGTCATTTTTCCTGTGTTTGAAAGGAGGCCTGTGGAGATATCAGGGGTAGACATCGTCGTCTGTGTGCAAGGTACAGTTAGCCCAGGGGATGCAGAGAGCTGCTATTTGTCTAGATTAACACTCCTCCTAGGAACTCATGTTGCTGCTGCCAGTTAGATGCTTCACATTTCCATCTTTGATAGTGTGCAGACGTTTGTTTGTCTCCTAGTTAGTGAGATATTAAAAAGTACTTCAAAAATCTTAATTGGTGAAGGAAGAGAATGGAGATCGCACCACCACAAAGTACATTTCATTCTTGGCTCATGACTCTTGAGTCATGAGGCATGGCTTTGTAATGGATACACTGGTTTAAGGCAAATTCTTCAATACTGTCCACATTAGTTTTATGCCAAAGTTGATTTTTTTGCTACTTTGCCTTTTAGAAAAAACAAACTNGTTTTATGCCAAAGTTGATTTTTTTGCTACTTTGCCTTTTAGCAAAAACAAACTGTTTTTTCTAGGGCTGGGTATTGTTGAGAACCTGACGATTCGATTCGATTTCGATTCTTTAGGCCACGATTCGATTCGATATCGATTCGATTCGATATTGCTTTGAATTCTTCGATATCGATTCAGTAATCAGTTGAAATACACTAATAATGAGCCGTAGTATAAATTAATATTTTTGAACAATAAAACAAAGATTGCTCATGTGAGTAGTTTTACTGAGGAACATATACATCTATAAAACTGTTAGACTTTTGACATTTTTCAGTTCTTTGTGTTTCTTCAGACATCTAAACAATCTTTACTTATCAATAAAAAACTTAAATGTGGATCAGGATCAGAGTTTTATTGGATTATTGTACAGAATAAAATAAAGAAGATTTCTCATTAAAACTTTTTAATACTAAACCAACAAAAGTATCATAATGCTGCTGCTGTTTATTTGTGTTGATGAAAAGTAACTTATGTGATTAAATAAGCAGTCACCGCTCCCTCTCTGCAGCTGACACAGCAGCACGGTAGTAAAGTTAGTTTCAGGTTGGAGATTTGGATATTCATTTTGGATTCTACAGTCTAAAGCAGTCTAGAATAACCAACCTGAAACTAACTTCACAGTGGTCACAAACAGCTACCGCTACCGCTAGCTGCTTACTGACGGCGCTACTCTGTCTCCATGTGTCTCTACTTTATACAACAGAGCGCAGGATAACTATTATAACTATTAATAACTATTCCCACATTAAACAGACTTAAGAGCAGGTGATGAGAAGTGAGGAGCGGCAGCTAACATTAGCTGTTGTCCTGTCGCAGCAAGTGGAGCTGAGCCTCGTACACACACAGACGTGATACTGTTTTGTTTGCATGAATCGATTCAGTGGATTTAATGAATCGATATTGAATTGAGGAAAAATGTATTGCAATGCATTGATGAATCGATATTTTTACCCACCCCTTGTTTTTTCAACATTCTCCCAACACATCTCGCCAGCTGTCACTATATTTGGTCAAAAAACATTTCCAAAATCTTCTGTGTGTATGCAAAAGTTAATTTTGCATAGGTTTTATATATTAACAAAAACCATGGCCACTAATTAACTGACAGGTTGATATGTCTGTCATTATGCAGATGTTGATGCAGATCCACATGCAAATAAAACAAGCTTTGGCAGAGACACTTTATGGGTGATTCAGGCTTTTTTTCTTTTAATGTTTGGCCATAACTGTATTTTTAAAGTCAAAGAATGTGTTTGAAAAGATTTTTTGGGCCTTGGGGTCATGAAACTTACTGACCACATAAAACACCTATTGAATTTCAGAGTTTCAAAGGTCAAGCAAAAAAAAAAGTATATACAGTATATGAAAGTATATATATTTCTACATTTCTCAGACAAGAACAACTCTGTCTTGTCAGCAGACTACTGGAGAGCCNGTGTGTGTGTGTGTGTGTGTGTGTGTGTGTGTGTGTGTGTGTGTGTGTGTGTGTGTGTGTGTGTGAGCCACGCCACACTCTCCTCATGATTTACAGCTCCTCTCACACTCTCCCCTTCTGTCTGCTGGTCAACTGCCATGGTGAAGGCGGCTACAATGGCCGGCTACGGACCACCATAAATCTGGACACTTCCTACCACTGTCTCCCACTTCAAGGGGAACCCTGTCCTGTTGCAAACGTGATTAACCCTCTTCCTCTCTGTCCACAACCCCCTGCGCACACCCTTCAACTTCCATCCTCCTTCCTCCAACAAGAGGCCCTGCAGCAGGGGAAAAAAGGGCCTCCTTCACACCTCAGAGGCGAGTAATGTAAGAAACCCTCCTTTTTCCATGAATTTCATGAACAGGAAATAACTAATAAAGTATGACAAAGTCATTGTCAGTCAGTTAGTAAAAACTGAAGGAAAATGAAACAAAAATATATCCTTCACATTTTTCTGAAATGTAAAATACCATCAGAAATTGAACAGATTTTACAGAGAGATACCTAAAAGTATTATAGACTGGATTTTAAATAATGCATTACAGCTATAAAGACGGTAAGTAAATAAATAAATAAAAACTGTGGAAAAAGTAAATAAAACAGTTCAAGCAAGGAGTTACAGTATTCCTCCCCCACAATATGCAAAGTATAAAAAACTAACACATTTTTTTCCCTTTAAGTTTTTATAAAAGCACCTCTCTTCTCCCAATGACAAAGTAAGAAAAAGTTTTCAAAAGCCTTTCAAACCACAAAAGACTCGTTCAAGATGAGTGAAGCGATAGTCCCAGCATGCCAATTTGCAGCTTAGTAAGGAAGCTCACTTGGTGCTGGGAGGTTTAGTGCAGGAATAGAGATGTGTTGTCATTGAGCTGCCCGAATGCATCTATGAAATTTTAGATGAAAAAGGGGGTGGGGGTGGGGGAGCGCTGTCAGTGGAGAGCGGGTCCTTCAGTGAACTGTGGCAGCAGACTATAACAGGAGCCTTCAGCTGCAGTTCCAGCCTGTAGTCTGCTCCTTCCCAGAGGAAACATGCACACACACAGACACACACACAATTGAAATGCACATAAACACACACCAATAATCACCCACACACAAAAGAACACACACAAGCTATCTCTCTATTCACCCGCCTAGTTCCAGAGAATTTTTTTGCAGACACACGCTGGTTCATGGACACACGACAGGCTGCACATGTACCCACACACACACACACACACACACACACGCACACACCAGTGCCAACACGCGCACTCATTATTCATGGGGTAAAACACACAGATGCTTGATGTCCTTGCTGTCAGTCAGGCTCTTATTCTTGGTTACAACTGAGGACGCTGATGTAACTTTTTTTCTGAAAAACTTTATATAGTCAATCAATCTGAGCTATTCAACATCCTTTGTGTATTGATGTAGCAAAGAAAAAAAAAGGGTTTTACATGCCATGCCAAGTGCTGGATTATTCCCAGTGTTATGGCTGGTTAGCCATGTGTTATGTTGTTAGTATGATATGACACATTTTGCCTCCAGGTGTATTATTTGGTTGGTAAATTATTACTCATCAAAAGGATTGGCACTGTTTAATTTTTTTTTTATCAATGGACCGAACTCTTTGGTTGTTATACTAAAGTATTTTCTGTCAACCTAGATGGAATACGATCTTTCATGAAATGAGTTATATAGTCTTGCTTTAACATAACGTAATGCAGGAGCTAACTAAAGCACAGATTGCAATCGACTAAACTAAAAAAAATATAAATGTTTCCTGTTGGCAGTGGTGTGGTTGAGCTTGTTTAAATGATGTGTTTCATTCTTCTGCCATTCAACTAATTATAAGATTGTATGTGTAGTTAAAAAAAAGGGTTCATGTGTATTCTGAATGCATACTTCTTTTGTGGGTTGTGGCACTGACTCTTTTGACTTTTGACTGTTGTAAACTTATATATATATAGTTTGGTCAGTTAATACTCAATGACCATGGTGTATTGGATAAAATACATTACAATATTGTGTAATACAGTATACTGTTGTATTTGCAAATATGAAATATTTCCAGTTTGATTTCAGTCTTTTTGTGAAGTGGCTGTGAAGTTTGAGCTTTTGGCATAGCTGGAGTATTCATTGCTCAGTGCTGATGCATCTGAAGGCTGTATCAACATACATCTTTCTGCATTTACGCGGTGACAGTAAATGTAAACAGTGAAAAAAAGTATATGCACAAATGGCAGAGCACTCCTGAATGTTAGATTGCAACACATACATCTATAAAGGCTTGTGGTGTGAAGTTTAATTAATTAGTAGTCTCTAAAATCACATACAGGTATTTTCTGACAACTGAATATCTTGCCTAATAAATAAATGAATCTGTTGCATAACACCCAAAGAACTAGAGCTAATGCACAATAATTGTTAGTACTCTCAGCCCCTCTGAGAATCAACACTTCAGTATTATTCTCATAGACAATTGCTATCATCAAATAAAGTCAATTAATTTATAGAGCACATTTAAAAACAACAACAAACGTGTCTTACAGAGACATGAAAATTACAACCTAATAAAAAACTAATATAATGAAGCTCAAGAGCTATATTAATAAAATCCAAGAATCAAGAAATCAGTAGTGCAAAATAAAACAAGACAGTATTGTGCAGATGACAAACAAATGATACGCCTAGACCAGCCTTGCCTTTATGATGACAATTAAAGGGCTAAAGAAAAGGGATGGGTCTTAAAATTGGGTTTGAAAAATCTTAATGGAGGGGGAAGATCTGATAAAGCATCCTTGTCTCCTAAAAATTACGTGCAACAGATATAATTGCTGTCTGAATTATGTTTACATGCAATGTTGTTGTCAAATGAATGAAGCACTCACTGAAGCTGAAGGGGCATGGTCTGGGGTGNGGGATGGGTCTTAAAATTGGGTTTGAAAAATCTTAATGGAGGAGGAAGATCTGATAAAGCATCCTTGTCTCCTAAAAATTACGTGCAACAGATATAATTGCTGTCTGAATTATGTTTACATGCAATGTTGTTGTCAAATGAATGAAGCACTCACTGAAGCTGAAGGGGCATGGTCTGGGGTAGATGATAAAACTTAAGACTTTGGCACCAGAGACTATTGTTTGCAGTCTTGTGTGTGGTTAGGCTTAGACTATGAGAAAATTAAAATTCAGTTATAGAAGCATGTACTGGGATTCTTAACAGACAGGAAGGATATTAATTTTGCAGATGATGTTACAGATATAGAAAAAGCTAGTACTGATAATAGATTTCTTTATCAGGATCAAAGATAACATGTAGATTTCTTGTATTAAGAGTTTGCATGCAATGACAGCGGCCCAAGACTTAAGACTATTGCCTTGGCCCTTATTGGTTTACCTGAAGCAATTTGCCATCCAGGATTTTAATATTGAAAAGGGAGTTAAAATAGCATGTATCACCAGATTTTAGCAAAAGGTACAGCTGAGTATCATCAGCATATCAATATAATACTTCTCAAGATCAACCCTAAAAAAAGCATACGTTAAATAAAACAGGTCCTAATATGAAACCCTGTGATATGCCCCAAGAGATGGCTGCAGAGGAAGGAGACACATTTATCTGTCAGTTCTGACAGAGTCTGATCTGTCTACTGAAAGGCCTGCCCTTGAATGCCAATGACATGCTCGAGACCATCCAAGAGGATGGCGTGACTGACTGTGCCAGAGGCAGTGGGGAGATCTAAAAGAATTCAAGCAAAAGAATTCAATATAATTTTCTGGCTCTAAAGACAAGGACAAATCCTCTGTCACCATAAGTTGACAAAAAATGGTCTTAGACACTGAACTGGTTGAAGAAGGAGTTGAAAGACAATCAACTTTTCAAAAAATTACTTGTTAATTATTACNGACAAATCCTCTGTCACCATAAGTTGACAAAAAATGGTCTTATACACTGAACTGGTTGAGGAAGGAGTTGAAAGACAACCAACTTTTCAAAAAATTACTTGTTAATTATTAGGGATACAATAGTCTAGATTAGATATAGTGAGAAGTTGGTGGAATATTGTATATAAAATATAAAGATGTATGTAAAATGATGATGACATTTAAGCAAAACAAAGAGAAATGTGTGGTCTACACATGTGGCTACATCTATTCAAATACTCTGATCAGTAATTGTTCAGCTGAGACTTGCACCCCCTCCCATCTTTAACACCTTTACTTCACTAACGGAAAAGCACTGATGTCATGAGCCCATTAGCCATATAATAATTTACACTAGAAAGACCCATCAAGGAGCTGCCACCTGCTCCGATGCTCCTACACCCCGCATTTCCCTCCCTCCACACCTACGTCTGAAAGCATGATGAGGTCATTATGTCATTATTACAATAATGTTCTCAATGAAGTCCAAACTCCAGTAACAAACACCTGTTTGATGCACCCTCAGGGACGTTCTCAGCAAGAAGCTGGCATGTTTTATTTATTTTTTTCAGCTGAGGAGGGAAATAAATAAGTGACGGAGCAACACTGTTTATGCAAATCTCATTTCACATGCGTCTTATGTCCTGCCACGCTTGCTTGGCAGTGCACAGCTCAGATTGCGGGGCAAGTGACAGTGCAGAGGCTTAATATGACTGATTTCCTCTGTAATGATAATGCGATTGAGCACACTGTTTGTGCCGAGCACAAAAGGGCACATGAATAAGAGAAGGTTCAGAGTTAAAGTGTGAACGATCAGGGGGACTTTCTGGGCAAGCCCTTTTCTCACCAGACTCATACAGTAGACACATTAAAGCATGTTTAACTTTACTGGTAAAGTACAGTCTGCTGTGTCTATGTGTGTGTATATGTGTGAATGCATTACACACCATATGGAAGTTTTCAATAGGTGAAGTCAGCTATTGTACTGCCTTGATGTACGAGTCTATCCAATGGATTGCTGTCAACATGGGGTCTTTATTGTATATGTTGTGTCATTCTGGCTCTCACTCACTATTGTTTACTTCACACTCCTTTTTAACATCTGGCAAGTATTGCCGGTGACATGTGCAAGAACTCAGTAAATGGAGAGAAGAATGAACATTTAATATTGTTACTGAAGTTTAATATTTTAAAATTTCCAAAAACTTTTTTTTAAAGCACAAGATATAATATCTGACTCATGAACTGTCATAACCTTGAATTGAACTAGTATTTAACGGTCCCTGATTCAATTTAGATGAATGTATTAATGTTTCTTCCAATCAACCAATTTATTATTTTGGGCCAAATATAAAAGATTTTAGTTCTGACACAGTACAAATAATATTTGACACCATATTAGTGGTTTTAATATAGTCGTTATAAAAAGTCACATACGAGCATAAATGAAGCCTATAAGATTAATATTATTTCTAACATTGTAACTTAAACCTGCTTTCAATTATCTTTTGCTAACGAGAACAGTAAGAGAAACCCAAAATAGTAAAGCCGTGGGCCAGAAAAACAGAACAATCTGCTGAAACTGGCTGAAATGCCGCATTGATCTGAGGAGACCTGCAGAGTCGGGCAATAGTTCTTTTGTGCTGTCGTCTGTATGAGCCAAACCTAAACATGAACATAATCAATTGATCCATTGTTAATATAAAAAATATTGACTATAGCCACTTTAAATCAGAGTGTATTTGATCAAGATTATTGCCAGGATCAGACTACATCATCAGGACAACTAAATCAGTCAAATCCCTGGTCAGACTCCAACCTGTAATCTCACATATCTCTCAGCCAAGACCAACCAATACCAGATTTTGTTTCTACGCAGCTCTCAATATTTAGTTTTTCAGAAATGTTTTGATCGGTACTCAAAAAAGTATTGACGTTGAATTCCCAGGCATATCTAGTATGTCTGTTCTTCCTTCCAACCGCATTATTTAATACAGAGCAGATTTCAGAATATTACAGGCCTCTGATGGATATAAAAACACATGAGTCATATTATGAATGAGTATTGGTATTGGATTTAAAATTTACAAGTGAGAACTCTCAAACGCTCTTCTTTTTGAAAAGCTGTTGATTCTAAACTAATCATCAAAGTGTTTCTAATTCAATGTCAGTGAATTTGCTTACAAAGATGCGTGTTAAATGAATATCAAAAAGCGCCAGAGTTTTCGTGTCTCACTGATGATCCAGACAGAACCTCAACATCAAAGTGTAATCACCCATCACACGTCCACATGTTGGACAGATACCTCCACTCTGACAGGGCTGCTGTCATTTACATAGCACAGCAGAGAGACATAATCAAAAGGCAGAGACATCAAAAAGCTGCCAACAATTTTTTTTTTTTTTTGCTCTCATCGTTTCATTTCAGCCTTTCCAACCTCTCCACTCCCCCTCTGCCCCCCCCTCACAAAACTCCTAATCATCAACCAAGCGGATTAGCATGTCACTGCTGGGGTATCCCATTCTCCTTCCAAGGGGCCCCAGACTTTTCCCTCCGTCTCTGTCTCTCTC
>JANJYP010016304.1:0-25766 GCA_024605115.1 Rastrelliger brachysoma | reverse complement strand
CCACAAGTTTTCAGAGCTCCCCTTAGATGTTTGTGCTCTTTAAGTTGTAAGTAGCCGCTTGGATAAGAGGCGAAACGTCTTCAAGACAAATACAAGTCCAGTTGAATTTGATTCAACTCTTACCTGAAATAAGATGACCTGGACGAATGAGAACATTCACAGAGTTATACAACGTACCCCAAAATCTGTTGAGGAATCCGAGCCACAGTGAATGAAGATCATGCTTGTTTGTAACATGCGGTGTGGATATTTACTTTTTTTTTTTAAATTAAACTGAAATGGATCCACTTCATTTTCTGAGATGTTTAGACTGGGAGCCTAATGACCATACATATCAGACAAAAAAAAAAAAAAAAGTTCCACAGCAACAATCATCAAATCCACTCCTCCTCTGTGACAATCTTCATAGACAGGACAAGCAGCTCCTGAATCTCAGGCGGCAACCTAAAGAAGGAGACTCAAAGGCATCTTTTCCTTTTCCCCACTCACATGTCGCTGCAGCTCATTTTTCGCCGATGTCCTTCCCCTGCAAAGGCACTGGACTCGTGTGACAAAAGCTGACTGCAACAGTCGGCTGTGTCACTTTGTCACACCAGTTTGCAGAATGAGTATCTTCCACCTCCACATCGTCACGATGGGTCAGCCCGTTTTCTTGGAGTGTGTAAACATGGCAGTGCTCACAGTTCTGATTTAGATCCATACGCGGGCATTGGAGAGTCAGTGGATTTCAATGTGGACCTGTGAACAGACGAGGAGGCTGTCAGGAAACATCCAAAGTGAGTGGATGAAAACACTTAACTCTTGGAAAATCCAAAAAAAAGACAGAAAATTAATTGCCATCTATTTTAATAATTATCTTGACTCATTCTTTAAGAGGAAAAAAAAATCTCTTATTCAACTTTCATAAATGCTTAGATTTCCAGGTTTCTTCAGTTTTCTAAGAGGTTAAAATGAATATGTTAAAGTTGGTCAGGAGAAAACACGACGTCTAAGGTTGCATTTTAGGCTTTACTAACAAGTCACTGTCACCCCTCCCCCATTTTTTGACAAATATAAACTCAACTGTCAGTTTTATGGCTGTGGTGTGTGGAGCTGCTGAGTTGTGTTGCTTTTTAAGTTAAGCCATTAATCAATTTACAAAAAACTTGAGTAAGTAAATGAAAGTAAGTGCACAAGTAGTCGAACTGTCAATTATATTATAAATAGTATAAGTAGTTATATTAAAACACTGCAGATAGTTGACATGGTATGTAAGCAGAGACAATGATCAAAATGTAGTTTTAGTGGCTGATTTTCCCTTTGAAGAGCTAAAACTGAAACTAGAAGCAGCTGAATGGTCTAATTTCAAAAAGGTGGAAATGAACTGCCAACTGATATAATCAATTCAAGTCAGTTGAACAGTTGTTAATAATTTGATATTTTAAGTTATTTTGCTAGTTTAAAAAAACACTACTAGCATCACAAACCACAACCTCTAAAAACAACAATACAGCTGAATACACCCCTGTTTAAAACATAAACTCCACACTGTATCTTCATGAAAACAGCATTGATTATATGGCTGGTATATTAGACTGCGTCAGTTTGAACAAGGTGCAAACAAATAATCTGATAACAGTGTAAATCGAGTTAAGAGCAGGGCCTTCCCCATCAGCTGTTGGCTTTACAGCGAGGTAACATACCATAAGACTTACCAGAGCTAATCATGTTAGATATATGTATAGTTACCTGTAATCTGACATTAAACATCATCGACGCCACAAGGTATATATAGGGGAATCTGATTCGCAGCCGCCATGCGAGATCAAAAAATATCAACAAAGTCCTCGTCAAGCCTTTGGAAAACACTCCGTAAGTCCGACCAGCGGAGCCCGAAAATCGGAGCACTAAATATGACAAACCCGCCATTAAAGGCAAAGTCTGCCCCTGTCGGTTTCTAATGAAACGGTGTCAGACGGTGGTTAGTGATGTTTGACAGGTCATGTTTCTATCGCTGCCTCACACCGAGCTCCATTTTTACATCGGCTGGATGTGTCTGGGCTGTTGTGCTGGCAAAGCTGCTCCACCCCGACGGCTGCTCCTCTACGGAGTCCTGTTACGGTGTTATGGTCACCGGGGGGACTGATAATGCTGTGACACACGGATGTTTTTATTGTTTACATCCAGAGTTCAGACTCTCAGTCAGATAGCTTAATTAATACATAAAATATTGTACAATTAGTACAGGGGTGTAATTAGTTACATATAAAAACATTACCTGATTTATTTGTAAAATAAATGTAACTGTTATCTATTACAGATGCTGGAAAAATGAAAATGATGATTACGAAGGCGGTTACATCTGAAGTCAGTACAAAGATTTTGCTCAGGAGTCTTTAATTCTGTGGAAACAACATTTTTTTTTTAATATTTTGCAAATCAATTATGACATGGACTTATTTGGAGTACACATGGGCTTAAATTGTGTTAAGATGATATATCCCAGAATCTAAATTTTATTTAATTTAATTTCTTATAAAGAGCTCCCTTATAAATCATGTCAGTATCCATGAAAGACACCTGGACATAAATTTTGGTGGGTTTAATGGGTATATTTACCCTAACAGCTGAAAACATTTGTTATAAAATTAGCAAAGTAATCAAATGTGATAAGTCACTTTGCTTTGCTTTTATTAAGTAAATGAAATGGTTATATTACTCATTACATCGTAAATAAGTTTACTAGTAATATGCAACTTATTACATTTCCAAAGTAACCTTCCCAAATCTGGCAAGGAAGGCATATTTAATTACTGGGGCAGAACTGAGCCTGTAAGGCAGCGTTCAGGGAAGTAAATATGTTATTTCACGTCATGTCCTCAACCCGTGTCTCAGTCTAAATAGTCCGTCTTGGTCGGATCGCTTTTAAGTATCTGGACTAAATTATACTTTTAAACTGCCAACGTCCTGATACATTTTTGGATTATATTCCATGGTTGAAATAAAACCGGTGGATTTCTGTGTACTGGTTTTGAAGATGTCAAAGTGTCTGTGGGCGTATCGTCATCCCACCTAGTGCACCGGATGCACCACCTGGTGGTGGTAGTGACTAGCTTCATTTTTTCTCTTCCTCAGGGGTGGTGGCCGCTGTTTTGCTTCATAGCTTCCCGATCAGCCCGACGAAAGCATGGGAATGTAGCGAGGGGGATTTCAGTGTAAACTTGTGTAAAAAAGTGCTTGATAAGTTTCTGTAAGTTTCCCCAACGAGTTGTTCCGCATCTTAGGATATCCGCTGTACTGTCGAAGGCCGATTGAGAGACGCTGTTTTGGGACATTTCTCCACCGAGAGCCCCCGGACAAAGGAAAAGAGTTGACGCTAACGTTAGCTGGCTCCCGGGCTAACTTAGCATTCCTCTAGCTGCGGCGCAATGCAGGCCATAAAGTGTGTCGTTGTCGGGGACGGGTGAGTCAACTTAATCGCGCTGACTACTTGTTTGTGACTCACATTTAGTGTTTAACTTGACGCCCTAATGACCAAGTGTAAGGTCAGATAAATACAGTGTCAGCATAATGAGCATTTTACTTAAGATCCTGCCAAAACGGGTAAAGTTAGCTAACAAGCTTCAACTTTAACTACCTGTTTATGTCACATGAATGTAATTAAATAACTACAGTTGTTTTTATTACACGAATTATTTGCTTACAACCAGTGACTTTAGCTGTGATAAAGCTAACAAAGTAGCTTGTGTGAAAGTGGTTGGCATATATTGTTTTCCTCACTCTTGGGTGAGTCAGACATCACCGGGTAGCTCACCTATCCTCGAAAAACCTGAGTTTAGATTTTATTTGGCAATCGTAACTCTACAGTGAGGGTTTTGGTTGTTTTTTTCAAAAATGGAGGTGTTTAAGCTGATTGTTTGTGTCATTTATTGCAGTTGTGTTTAGCTGCAGTGTATAATGAAGTGTTGTGTTATACATACGCCGTATTTCCAGACTCTGCAAAAGTTAAAAAGTGAACTCAGAAATGCTCGGTGTGTAATGGCTAACCTTTGACAGAAGATTAAACAATGATCTCCGGCAGTCGTTCAGATACGTAATGATATGTGGGAGGTTTTAACACACTCATAACTTCTTGCTCTGGGTGTGGTGGATGCCGCAGCAGCAGAGTCATTGATGGGCCAATGTCTAAGTCTATTTTATTTTCGTTTTCAATTAAGGAAATCATCACAGGAGACAGGATTTATATACTAGATTAGGTCACGTAGTAGTTGAAGCCATTGAAAGTATCTGATTTGGATAGTACACCTCCTCATAATGATCTTGCAGTGGTGTGTACAGATTTTGTGAACCCAGCCCAAAGTGAGGGAGGACTCCAGTTAATTTAAACAGTGTTGGGATTTAAACTATGAAACACTCCTGGTAATCATTTATTGTCTAAGCGCAAACAACCCTTGCTTAGAGCTTCATAAATGTTTGTTGGTTTTACTGTAGTAAATCAAATAGCAGGGTTTTTGAGACCGCAAAAGAATGAGTCTGAATATATACATTTGTATTGATATTTTGTCATTTAATATATTAAACTACAGGTTAGATGATAATAAGAATGATGCTTAGTAGCAGATGTAGTGTTGATGTGCTAAGTGGGATGCTGGTTAAGATCATAATCCAGTAGTACAAAAAGAAAAAAACTGTCTTTGGGGGGTTGGATTGTTAACACTTAAAGTCTTTTTCCTCTCCTTCACTCCTCCAGAGCTGTGGGTAAGACCTGCCTGCTCATCAGCTACACCACCAATGCCTTTCCAGGAGAGTACATCCCCACAGTGTGAGTATCTGAGGCTGTAACCCTGTCTGAATTATTTATTTTTTTGTATGACTACAAGTCAATCAAATCGAGCCACCCATTACCTGTCTCCACGCTATTTCCAGTCTTTCTGTCGCTGCATAGATAAATGTGACATCTTATTCCTGGCTTTTTTGAAATGGAAAATTGGGTTGCTTGCAGAACAGGTTACAAATCACTGCTGTTGGACTGTGACTAAGCTTGCAAAACAGCCAGGAAACTAGATAATGCAGGCAGTTAAGAGGAAAGCTTTCTCCATATCTGATCCTAAACCAGCTGTGGTGACTGTGTTGATTTTTATCACTGTGGTGTGGCAAGGATTTGGTTTAGCAGAGCCAGATTGTGAGGAATAATTTTCAGCCTTTAGGGCAAAGTAGGTCAACAAGTAATTAAGAACTAGTTTTACACTCTTAAGACGTGTGTGTTGTCATGTTAGTAACCGGCCAGATTTGATGTCAGTATTTACTTTATCAGATGCATTTGGCTCATACTGATCCTGCCACTTCCATCAGGTTCGACAACTATTCCGCTAATGTTATGGTGGATGGGAAACCAGTGAATCTGGGCCTTTGGGATACGGCAGGACAAGAAGACTACGACAGACTCCGCCCACTTTCCTACCCACAGACGGTACAATAAAAAACAGTCATACAATGCTGTATTATGTGACGTCTGTTGTGACTCTGTGACATGCAATATTGGCCTCGTAGTAAATTTTGATCATGTTGCTGCCCTTACATAATCCATTTGGAAAAGTTTGGGTGTGCAGAATGAAATGAGGAAGTCGAGATTTTTTTTTTTTTTCCACAGCACTTAAGGAAGTGATTGTTAAAGGGGGTGTGATTGCATTGTTTCTTCTTCTTACCAGGATGTGTTTCTCATCTGCTTTTCGCTTGTGAGTCCAGCCTCATTTGAAAACGTCCGTGCCAAGGTGAGTGGATGCAGTGACTGCATGGTTTAAAAAAAAAGAGAGAGAGTGAGAGGTTTCGGGTGTGATAAGATGAGATGCAGCATGTGTGATTTTGATGAACCTTCTAGCATAACTTGGATGTCTTTAGTTTTTGTCCATGTCAAAGGGGAAATCAGTAAAGTTTTAATTAGTCACATTATTGACATAAGAGATTCTTCATCAAGGGCCTCTTTGGGCATAAATTAGTATATCTGGTGCAACAATGCTAATCCAGCTTCACTGCAAATCTAAATGCCCCCAAATGAAATAATGTCAGTAGTGTGTTGATTAATAAAGTTACAAGTCATAAATACAAAATGACGTATTTACAGGTCAGTTTATTTTGCTTTCATTGTAATTATGTTGAATATAAAAGTCCAGACAGGTTTTCTTCTTCAGGAAATAGTTACATTCATATTTTACTGCTAATTGCACTGGATTATTTTCATTCCTGACAATAATAAGGATAACATGAGACAACTTGAAATCTTTGTACCCTCCATTAGAGGATGATGTTTGATACAAATCATACCAGTCGAGCTGAATCTGCAACATTAGCTTCCGATAAATAATATCACTCTCCTAAGTGCATTTCCTATTCACAACAGCTTGTTCACCTTGAGACAAATGGAGGCTAAATTGCAATGACTCATTTATTTTTGATACTGACTCTGGACTTGCTCATGCTGTAAACGCTATCCAATAGTGAATATACTGTATATACGGTAACATATATAATTACTTTTAGACATTTTTGGGGGGTTTTTTGGTCCTTGTTTTAAATCTGTTATTTTATTATTTCTAATCCTATTCTTTTGTGTCATCATACTGTACATCTTTTACTTGGTTGAACGTTTTATACACTTTAAATATAATTTCTCTTTAACAGTATCTCACACCCATAGCTGCTTTCATAGTTGATTGATAACTTAATTATAGATTTTTATTTAAAAAAAAATAAAAAATATGAAATGTTCGAAGATGACACACAAACAAGTTTGGAAAGTTTTCTCCCATCTTCTCACTGTCATGGTCTCTGTGCAGTGGTACCCTGAGGTGAGACACCATTGTCCCAACACTCCCATCATCCTTGTGGGCACCAAGTTGGATCTGAGAGATGACAAGGACACTATGGAGAAGCTGAAGGAGAAGAAACTCTCCCCGATCACCTATCCCCAAGGCCTGGCGATGGCCAAAGAGATTGGTAACACTGAGCTGAGTTTTCTCTTGCAGAAAAGATGTCACAGTTATTTCATGCTTTCCTGCTCCCATCAGGGTTTTTAGAATTTCAATTTCATTTTTTAATTTTTGCTCATTCCTTTTTCTTTTTGAGTAGGAAATTGAACAAAGTTTGTATTTAAATTAATTTCAATTTAATTATTTAAATTTAGATAACCACTCATTTTTTGGTGAATTAAACTTAAGCATTATTCTTTTTCTTTTCTTTTTTTTTTACTAGATTTTATTAGCCTTACAGTATGCTAACGTAACCAGTGGGTTGGGTAAGATGGGGACGTTTATTTGTCCTATTTATTAACCGGGTTTCACAGCTGCCTCCATCTACCATATATCAGAGCAGCACACACACAGCAGCGTCAGTAGCGCTTACTGACGGAGCAGCTCAGTCTCATTCAATGTCGGACTTTTAACACACAGATGTGAGGCGAAATAGAGCAGTAGGCTAGTATTCTCACGTTCAATGGACTATGAGAGCAGAAGAGAGAAACGCGACAAAGTGACCACCACAACAACAGTGGCTATTAGCTGCTCTGCTCCACTCCTGTGTCTGCATCAGTGGTGCAGTGAAGTGCTGTGAGTGTGTGCGTGACAGATAGCGGTGGAGAGCCGTCTTAACTCACCGCTCGGTTCAGTCGTTTAGATGCAGTGATGATTTTATTGCCTCCAGCACAATTTTAACTGTTCACTGATATTTGGAAATTGACAGTCTTAACTGATGGAGAGCTTTAATCATTATGTTTTTGTGCGTCACATGATCGGAGCACCCCTGCGTTATATATTCAATATAATCTTAAATCTGTCTCTATACTACTCCCACAGGCTCCGTCAAGTACCTGGAGTGCTCAGCCCTGACTCAGCGTGGCCTTAAAACTGTGTTCGACGAGGCCATCCGGGCCGTTCTCTGCCCTCCACCCGTGAAGAAGAAGGGGAAGAAGTGTAGCCTCCTCTAAGACTTCCTCCACTGGAACGGTTACAGGGGAACATGACCGCTAGTGGTTTGGGTGGCTAAAGGCAGGAGAAACACACCAGTATACACACGATAACAATATACTTCAGATTCTTTCCTTCCATACGTGTAGCTACAGCAGTCATACCAACCATTTCCATGAAGAATTTGACATAGGGTCAGCTTTAGAAGAAGGTTGGAAGATTATAGACCCTAGCTTTTTTTTCTTAACATCGTATACTGTCTAGACAAGACTTGAGGCCTTTTAAACACGGATTGGATTTTTCTTTTTTTTTTAAATGTAAAAATGGACCGTGGAATGTTTTCAATTTGTTCTTCCACTGGTTGTCCTCGTTTTTTTGTTTACAGTCTTGCTTGTTTGTCTTGAGTGGAATAAATATTGCCAAATACATTCTGCAGACATGCCGTATTTGAGTTGACAAGAAAACGTTCGTTCTATTGTTCAAACCCACTACACCTTCAACACTGCAGTTGACATTTGTTGTTGTATGCTGCCGTTTGTTCAGCTCCATAATCGATAGCATCTTAATAGATTCCATTTTTGCGAGTGCAGTCGTGTCATCGCACTGTAAAACAAGGAACTTGAAGTAACCACCTGTGAAGTTCTTTTTTTGCCTCAAATAACTGTTCCATGTATCATAATCTCTTTTATCAGTAGTTAGTTTTTCAATCCTAGCACGTGATTTATGTAAATTCATTCTCGTGGATTGAATGACGTAGGAGATATACTGAAAATTCAGACCGAGAACAGGTCTGCTTACACCAACAGTGCTATTAATCCCTAAAAATCAAAGCAATCCAGTATTTTATGTGTTTGGCTCCCACTGGACCGGTGTTTTTTGTTTTGTTTTTTTTTTTTTCTTTTCCAGCATCTCCCTGAAAGTGTCTCAACTGTATAGCCCATGAGTGCAAAGCTGACAACTTTTATTAGGTATCAGATTAGAAACTGTAGGTGTTTTGGTGGCGGGGAACAAGAGCACCTTTAATGCTCTGTGGGCATTTATCAGAAACCTTTTTTGCAGCACATTTGATTTTTTTTTTTTTTTTAAATAGCATCACTACTGGCTAAGCAATGTCACTATCACTAAGAAGAGCATTTATGCCTGCTAATAACAGTAACAAAGCTACTGTCGGTTATGGTGTAGTATACAGTGTACTCTTTTTGTTATAATCATATGATTGACCATTTTGTATCTTCACAGAAGTTACACTTCACTCACTGTATTGTTAAACTAACACTATGAATATCCTTTGTTTATTACCTCTACAGTTAACGCTACCTTAATCTCCCTACAAGCCTAGCTTTTTGTAATTAATGCTGATAGCATGTATGTGCAACATATACTGAAAACTAAGATTAGAATTGCTACAGTTATATTTTTTGCCTATTTACAAAATGTATTTGAACTACTAGATCAGGGGTTAAGTACATGTTGCTCATCTGTATTGTATTCAGACATCAAGCTGTGCTTTAATTCAAGCCAATGTTGTGACTCTTTAGTTTTATGGATAAAAAGCTGTTGTCACTTTTTGAAAAAGCCAATAAATTCCAATAAAACTGAAACTCTGCTCTGCCTCTCTGTTGGACAACACTATTTAGTTACCACCAGGATTTAACTTCTGTAACACAAGCGCTAAAAATGGACTTTTGTTGAAGATCATACTAGAAAATGTAAAGAGGAGTGATATATTAAAGCAAACGCATAAATGAGTGGGCAAACATTGAGTGTAGATTCTTCCACATAGGTTCTCCAACCAACCTTCAATTCATAGTCAGGCATTTTGTTTTTAAAAAATACTGAGTCAGTCCTGTTGACCCTGATTTGGGGGCTCAACTGGCTGGTGTATCAACAGAAACAGTGAAGTGACATCTACATTTAGATCATCACTGAGCATTAAAGACTGAAGGAATTTAAAATAACATGCTCTCCACCAGCATCATGAAAAACACCAAATGAGGGAATAACTTTTGAAAGAATAGTGGAATTCAGAGATTTGCAGAATCACTGTCAAGGAGCACTGAAGTTGTTTCTAGCAGCACATGGCAGCCCAACAACTTTGTTGCTTTTTCCTGTAATTGTCACTCATCTGTATATCAATAAAATACATAAGAGTACATATTGATAGGGTTTTTCAATTATCATTGGATCAGTTATAAAATGTAAGCTCAAAGTCTTTCATCACCACATCACTCCTGTCCTCCTTACACTGGCTTCCTGTCCATTTTAAGATTTTATTGTTTGTTTTTCAGATCTTAAATGGCTTGGCCCCCACTTACCTAGTGGAGCTGATTCAAATTCGAAACCCCTTCAGAGCTCTTAGATCATCTGATGAGCTCCTGCTAGATGTCCTGAGATCCCAGCTAAAAACTAAGGGTGATCGCTCCTTCTCTGTTGCTGCCCCTAAGCATCACATCAGGCAACCTCTCTGGAGTCTTTTAAGTGTTTTTTAAAAACTCTTCTGCTGCAGCATTGAGTCAGACCTGATTTTTTTTTTTTTTTTTAATTTGCTGTCTCTGTTGTGTTGCTTTTATTTAATTTTATATTTATTTTATGAAATGCTGCTATGTTCTTATGGCACTCTGCCTATTTTGTGTACAGCACTTTGGTTGATTTCGGTCATTTTTAAACATGCTTTATAAATAAATGTGACCTTCCATCTATCTTTACTTATTTAAAAGATTCAGACAGGAAATCATGGGAGAGAGGTGGGGTGAGACATGCTGCAAAAGATTGTACTGTAACCAACAGACTGCCTTAGCACACCAAAAAAAAATCTCACATCTTTTATTATAAATGTGGACTTTTTACATTGAATGTTACATCAGCTTAAAAATAATAACAGGCATTTGACCACTTTGTTCGTCAAATCTGGCAACACAGCATTGGAAAGCCAAAATTCACATATCACGCAGAGTGACTAACAATTTTATCATACTTTTCACATATAAGTGCAAAAAAACAAAACTCCATTTCCAATCACTTTACAAGAAAACAAACCTGACAGTCGTGTCAACATAATTGACAATTCATCAACCCACAAGGTTTTTATAATTCATTTGACCAGAAACAAAACCTGAAACCTTTTTCTTCAGTCTTCATAAAAACACTATGTGACTATCGTTGTGTCTGTAAGGCATGTTGTCTTATTTTATCATCAGTCTCTTATTGGCCTCAAGCACATGTCAGTCATCCCGCAGTAGTTCAGGAATCTACAAATCGTAACATTGTCCCTGAAGTTGTAGGTATGCTGGAAAGAAAAAATAAGTAAATTAAGATTTATGGCACACTCATGCATCAAACTGATTCTCAAATGACTTAAGGTTAAAATAAGATATATATACACATCACTTACCTTTCTACCAGCTCTGCACCAACAATGTCATGAATATGGTATTTCATGTGGAATTTCACTTGTGAGGTTGTTCTCCGCTCCTCCAGCTCTGCCTTTAAGACTTCACTATATTTGGATTTCTTCACCATGCCGAGCACAGCTTTACGACCTAAGAGGAGAAAGCATAGAGATGTCCAGAAACAAACAATCCATTTAATTATCAAGACACTGTCAATGACCCAGGGAAATGAGACTCTCTCTAGCTGCCTGGTGATCTTAACACCCACCTTGTATGAAGTACTTTGTGAACTTGCCCGAGTTTGGAATGGAGAGCCACCAGCTGCCTGCGTCCCTCACAGTCAAGACACCTGACTTCACCAGCTGCCTAGTGGTCAGAAAATAAAGGAAGTGCTGATCTTTGAAAATGGTAATTCTGAGGTCTGAAACTAAAGTATTTACACATGCTGAAAATGTATTTTTAAAAAAAGGTTAACAAAAGAAATTTAAAAAACTGAAAAGGTTAAACTTGTCTCCATTGAGGGAGAAGTAAACTCCAGTTTTTTGTGATACCATTCCACAGAGCAAGACAAAAAAGTAAAAAAAAAAAAAAAAAAAAAAAAGTTTTTTTTTTTTCCATACGTTATCTCAGAGTCTGTGAAGAGGAACTCTCGGATCATTTTGTCTTTGCTGAAGCTCAGATCTGTGCATGGCGACAACACTTTCTCCAAGAACTTCTCCACTGTTCCTCGTGTCTCTCTGCCTTCCTCTCCAGCCAACACTTTGGTCCTGTAGTCCGAGGCGAAAACCAGCCCGAATGCTTCTGCATCAAAGCCGAGCTGGAACATGAGCAGTTCTCCTTGTTCACGCAGTTTATTCTGTGAAGACGAGAAAGGAAAGGACTGTTTTCACATTGAGCTACAAATAAATAAATAAAATGTATTACGCCACAAAGAAATGCATCTTACCACTTCCCTGTCCACCATAGTTTTGTCATTGTGTATGCTGTACAGTTGGTGTTTGAGCACAATTTGAGGCAAGGTGTCATTGAACACTTTTCGGGGAAACAGTGTCATGATGTACTCCAGGGTGGATCTGATGTTAGCTGGTCCTTCTAAATAAAAAGGATGCAATGTGAATTTTACATCCTACATTGATTTTTTTAATAAGCCAAGACGTGAGCAGCTACACCTACTTTCATCATCACCAACAACTCCAAACTTGTGAGTATCATTTCTTCGTTTCTTCACCATGAAAGTGTCTGAAATCAGAGCTCGTTTCCTGTTCATACTTGGAGGAGATATGGCAAAGAAAATTACACCACTTAAATATCCACAAACTCCAATACGAGATAATATAATTCAGTAGCACAGAAAAGTCATTGTTATATAATATATCACACCCTCTTGCTGTAAGCCCACAAAGTAGTTTAGCTGACAGTTCTATTCAGGGTGCTGTGACCAAATTTGTATCCCTAGCAGAAACCATAGACTGTATATATAAGGCAGAAAAACAACTCCTCTATCTTTAACCCCCACCCCGACTTCCAAACTGGTGTTATGTCGAAATCTGTTCCCCTGTCGATAAGTGTCCCCCCTTAAACTGAGAGTAAACCAGGCTAATGCTGCTAGCTAACTGTGACTGGGTCTGAACAATGAAGACATGTAATATCAGTTCAAAAAACAAAAAAACAAACAAACAAAAAAACGTCATACCTGAATAGCTGCTAATGACAGAAGGACTACTATCGGCATTACTTTAATTTCATTCAACACACACTTCACACTGCTCACAGCTATGACGGCTCCAGCTGATAACTTTCTTCTTCTTCTTCTTCGTGTGTGGCGTTTTACGGCAGCTGGCATCCTTACTGCCACCCCCAGTCTCATTCCATTATCACATTAAATTCCTTTTTCAATTATTTTAAAAACCAACACTTTCCCTTCCCAGTAGGTCCCATTTCTGAAATATTCCCTACTGACATTTCTTCCATACCCAGTTTTCTTAATTCTGTAAAAAGTTCTTGTCTTTCTCCACTGTATTTATTACAATAGGAACATGCTGTCTCTGGCTGTTGACACTCTTGACATAGTCCACTCTTGTGCTTTCCTAAAAGAAAAGAAGAAGTGTGAATTCTCAATTTAGAAATAGTGACTTCATCCTTCCTTTTCCACTCTCTTCTTTTGCAAGATACTGATTCAGTCACTCTATTAGTTAATGAGAATAGATGTCTCCCCTTAATCTCCTGCTCCCAGCATTGCTGCCATTTTAGGCTGATTTGTTTCCAGACAATACACTTGCCCTCTGCTTTTGACAAGGAGATATTGATGTCTATATTTTGCTTTTTTACATCTTTACCAATAATCAACTGTGAACACATTCAGAAAGTCTAAGGTTCTCTTGTATGAATTAACATCCCACCCTTTGACAATAAAAGTTGTTCCAGTGGCATCTGCTTCTGGATCCTTTGATCCACTAGTAAAGATTTGAATGTGGTTTTGATGCACTTCTGTTACCTGAACGTGAAATTCATTGACCAAGTTTATATTGTTATCCTCTTCCTTTAGGTCAAGTAATTCTATGCCAACCCTAGGTACCTCTGGTTTCCACAGAGGAATAGCATGCCACAATACAGCAGGTNCTTTAGGTCAAGTAATTCTATGCCAACCCTAGGTACCTCTGGCTGCCACAGAGGAATAGCATGCCACAATACAGCAGGCAAGAAGACTGTCATGTCCTGTCAGCTCCTTTGATACATCAACACTTGTCCATCCAAAACTTGACAGTATTTGTTTAAAGTCTATCAGATTTTTTTATTATTACAGACAGCATTATACTGTATTTGATTTAATCTCTGGAACACAAGGTGGCGGTAACGCGTGTTGCCAACGCCGCTAAAAATCAAGACGAAGAAGAAGAAACGGAAGCAGCGTTATTTTGAGTTAGCTTTTGACGCTAGCGGCTAAGGAAGAAAAACAAAGCTATTTTTTAGCAATTACATTCATATTTGTATCAACTAAGAAAAATGCTGCACCGTATGATAGTATTTTTGACTATATAGAGGTACGTTAAATTAAACACACGTTTCGTACTTGTACAAATATGCATGTTGTATTGTATATGAATAGTTACTTATCCAAAATGTATTATTTAGTGTTTAAGAGTGATTTCAGATACAGTGTAGTTATTTATGCTCCATGTGTTTCTTTCTGTACTGACAGAAAATTACTATCTTAGCAGAATTAAATTGACCGTCATGGAAACTTTTATAATAAATACCTGTAAACATACGTACATAAATTCATCCATATGCATTTTACATTGCATACACTTGACATATTCACACAGACAACACTCAAAAGGTGATGTGTTGCACTTCAATAAGAAAGATAAGATTACTTTATTGATCTGCAGATAGCACTGTTAGCAGTTTGAAAGTTAGTCACTGCACATGGAGTAGCAATACAAAAAGGTTTTTCATACTTCTTGTGCCAGTAGAGGTGATAATGAGGGAGAGCTTTCTTTTGGGTGTTGCTGCAGGTGAATGAGACCACCACAGATGGATGATGAATAATGGTCACTCATTATTATCCAATTTCATATTGACCTTTTACTTTTCCCCAGTAGGAAGCAATGGACCACCACAGATCCCATAATCCCTCCTCCAGTTACCACAACCAGTCATCACACAAGAGGCATAGAGATGATGCTGAAAGAAATCACTACGGGAATAAACACTTCAGACCAAACCACTATCACCATCAGTCTGGACCACCCTCGAGGCCAAACCCAGTCAGTCTTCAGGCTTTGAGCACCAGAAGGGAGCTGTATGAAAAAGACTTCCCTTTGTACAAACAGCCAGTGGAAGTGGGATGCTTTTCCCTCGACTCTAAGCGGAGATTCTTCAATGATAGCAGGCAGTTGAGATACTATGTGGAACCTGACAGAAATCCTAATTTTGACCTGAAAGATGGATACAGGGACCGCTTTATAAAGAGAAATGACAATGTGAAGGAGAAGCTGGACCACATCCTGCGGTGGATCTTGGCCAACAGATCAAAGCTTATGTCAAGGATGACTACAGCCTCATCATGGTTAGTGTCATTGTTAGTTTATTGTCTTTTTATTCAGTGTTGCAGGTCAACCCAGACAGATACTTACTTGTGATCTATAATTTCTAATTCAACCACCTCTAATCAAAATTGTGTTTGCTGCTGGACATGTATTCTTTGATCAACCTCCACTTTTCACAGTGCTTTAGATCTCGACTTTGTGACATGGCGTGGTCATCTGACCAAGCTGCTGACCACTCCCTATGAGACACGGGAGGGCTGGCTGCTGGCAGTCACAAAGTTCAAGGGCACACTTTACATCAGCGAAGTGGAAACAGAAGCTGCTCGCAAGGAACGAGAAAACCGCACTGAGAGGCATGAGGAGATGATGTACTGGGGATACAAGTTTGAACAGTATGCATGTACAGGTAGGCGGGTTTATGCTGTAGTGTGCTGTCATGTTATACTAATAATAACTTCTGTTTGCTTTGTTTCCTTTCAAACCTTAGTCATTAACCATTGCTCAGATATATTTCACAGACACTTTGTCACGTTAAAAAATTATTTCGTCCAACATTTAGTCTTCGCTGCAGAAACCTGATTTAGCCAGCAAAAATATATGAAAATAAATGTTGGTACCGGTAATTACAAAAATAATAATTGGGGTAAAATTGTGAGATATTAAGTCAAAATGGTTAGATAGACAGTCAATTTTTTGATGCTTTTAGTCAACATTCTGAAATGCTAATTTATAATTTTGTAAAAGTAAGTCAGAATTATGAGCTCAAGTCAAAAATATGAAGTTGTAAGTTAAAATGATGAGATTGTAAGTAACTCTAATTTTGATTTAAAGCTGGAGTGCAGGACTTTTATTTGCCCCTTCTAGCAGTGAGGGTAATTACAAAAATATTGTTGATGTGGTTCTGTCACTATTCTTGCAGCTGTAAAGTGGTGGATACATTTTTGTGAGCGTTAAACGACCCTCATGAATATACCCTTCAATATCGGAATTTGGTCGGTTTGGTCTGCTAAGATCAGGAAAGTCTAAAGAAGGCCCAAGATTATTTCATCTTCATTTTAATTAGAGCAAGGCTTAACCGAAGATTGTTCTGCCAGCTGCTGCTTTGCCCATAGAGCATGTGCAGTATGTAGTCATCCGCCAATGTGAGAATGTTGTCACTGACTGACAAACTGTTGAATTGTAACTTCTTGGGCACAAATAGCATTTTCCAGCACAGATCATTCATTCATTTAGATGTAAAAGTTCTAAGTATTATTTTTGATTTGTCATAGACATGACCCTCTTATCATTTGGACTTACTGTTACAAAATAACGATTTAATTTTGACTTTTAATCCCTCCCATAATTACACCACGCCCAGAAATCCAACTCTTTCATGTCTTTTACACTGTGATTTACATGATGTATCTCGGTTTTGTCTTGCCATAGGTATTTATGACTTAATAATACCACACTTTTCATGTGTTTTTTTTTGGCTTCCATACATACTGTATCAGTCTGTCCTGTGATATTAAATTTGACACAAAACCCAAATAATTCAATACATGCAATGCAATAAACTTGTCCATCCCTGTAGATAATGTCCAGAGTTTACCTGACCCAAGTGGAGTGGTTAACACTAATGAGGCCTTCTGCACTGTGGTGCAAACTCGGCTGTCAGATCACAAGCTTCTGTTCTCTGGTGAGGTGGATTGCAGGGATAAAGATCCCAACGCTCCAGCTCCTCCTGCCTGCTATGTTGAGCTGAAGACCTCTGCAGAGATCTGCACCCCCAAACAGCGCAGCAACCTCCACAGGTAACATGCTTGATGAAACAGTAACTTCTCTGATAATTAACGTTTTCATATCATGCCTGCATGTTTGTTATTGTATTCAGCTTTTTCAAAGTAAATTTTGTTGGTGGTCCTCAGGTTCAAACTGTTGAAGTGGTGGGCACAGTCTTTCCTTCCTGGAGTCCCTCGTGTCGTAGCAGGTTTCCGAGATCATGATGGTGTGGTCGTTGCTGTGGAGACTTTTCACATCTCTAAGATTTCACATCTCATTAAAGTACAATTTGATGAATTTTAAAAAAAAAAAAATATATATATATATATATATAGTCAATTTCTGCAGATAAAAATAATTTGACATCAACAACATTTTTCTGTCTCCTATGTTCCTTTTTGGACAGAATGAATACAATTGCTGGAAACCAACAGTCTGTATGAACTTCTGCAGTGATTTCTTGTCTTTTGTGAAACGAGTGGCTACTGAAGACAATCCTGGGTGAGTTGCAATGATACACACCTAATTCTTTAAGTAAGTTGTTAAATACAGTGCATTTGCAGCCCTCTGTGTTCATAAATCATTATTGTTTCCCTTCCAGTGTGGTGCATCTGTTCTCCTGGGAGCCCCGCAGAGATGTTACCTACTCAGTTCACAGAGACTCCCAGTATTCCTTCCTGCCACAGTGGTATGTGGAGGAGATGACCAGCAGTCAAGACTCACACCATCAGTCCTGAGATACAACTGATGTATGGACATCTGGAACTGTTGATATATTGCTATAAACCTCCAATGGAGGGTTCTTACTTACTCTTACTATGTGAATTCATTTAATGTCACTGATCATGTACTACATGTTTTTTATGTTCATCTTTTATTATATTTTCCACCTGGCATGTGGTGATTTTCAATAAAACAGAATTATGGAATGTCATTTCTAAAACTTTTATTTTTTTTTTGTTATAACAATAATTTAAATCCCCCCCAAAAAAGAGCAGTTTATTCCAATTAAAAAGACTGAATGTTGAAAACTGTGGTGTAAATAAACATATTTGACTTCAAGTAAGTATTGCATCAGCAGTTACAAAGTATTTTCATGTAAACTGTTAAGACAAAACATTTAAGCAATGTCATATCCATTTCAAGAAACTATGGTCAGTGGTTATTGGAAGATTAGAGGTATAAACCAGACAAATATTTAATCTTTATCTTTACTGTTTCATAATTAACAGTGATGCATTCATCAGAATTGAGCCCTTTAGCCACCTTATACTGTGATGTTGACCTTTCTACTGTCTCACACATCTTTCATCAGATTTAGCCTTTGTCTTTCAATTTCCCGGTTCAAAACAATTGCTCTCACCTGAAAATTTTGGCAGTTTCTAACTTTTTAATCACCTAATTTTTTATATATTTCTTGCAAATTCAAATTTAAAAAACATTACAACTACAGCATATGTGGATATATTCCAATTTTCTGCAGGTGTGAGTCAGCTGAACTTAAACAGCCTCTTTAAGGCCCCCCCTCCCAATGAGCCCACTCTGTCCGGATTGGCGAGCTCTCTGGGAGACTACAGATTTGACACTTTGGCCAAATTTAATATGAACATCTCACATTGTAAAATTATACATATGACTGAAAATAAAGAAAAGCATAACAGGTCCCCTTTAATGGTTAAAGAGCTCAAGTCGTAAATGTAATTTGTTTTCAGTATATTGACAGTCTCCTCACTACTTCCTACTAGGCTACACCACTGGAACAGTGAACAGTCAAGTTTCAGAGTAATGCTGAGAAAAACACCTTAAAGTCACACATTAACGGATTGAACAACAAGTTTAAAAGGCAACAAAACAATTATGTCAACTTTCAAATGGCTTAAAGAAGAAAGCAGTAGAAATTGTGTCAACAAATCAGAGCCAGAAAGATCACTTCCAAACAAAAACTACAAGTCCTGACCACTTTACACTGCTGACAGGACACAGACATCAATTATGGAACAAAGCTGTGTGACAAAATGAATAATGAGGACTACGGGCAGATAATTCAGTGCATCATGAGTTTGAAGAAATCAAAAACTTTGATTTCACTCAGATCAGTCCACAGTACAGTATTATCTTTGTTTAATTTGTAGGCACTTACTGCAATATTTGTACACATATACCTTATTATCAATGCAAGATTAAATACTCATACACATTTATATTAAAGTCATTTTAACATCTTATATTACAGTCAATCTGAATGTCATAATGTCTTGACTATAACATTAAAAAACTCCCAACATTTCATTCCTCATTTCATGAGATTTCTAGCTTGCAGAGCATTAACTTCACAGTAAAAACATAAGATGTAGTGTGTGAGGAGAAGTATAGATCAAGGCAATATATTACTTTAAAAAAAAAAGTCAGGGTGGTTTGGTACCCAACTGGTCATCATTTGTAGCAGATGTTAAAAACTTACTTTGTGATGTTTCTACCAACTCGTTTTAAAATCTCAGCTAGTTTTGAATCTCTTTTGTGAATCTCCCTTATCAAAGTGCATCTGAAAGCACTTTCAGACTCATTTCGCCTTCACTCTCATTCAGAACTATGTAAAACTTGTGCTAGTTCAGCTCAGTGTTGAACAACCTGAACCAGAAAAATGTACTGTATGAATACAGCTGACTGGCAAAATGAAAGGGATACATATGTTCTCATAAATCTTACATGGCAATAACTTGCTTTCCTTTACCATTTACAATTCACCTCACTTAAGCTAACTTGGAACCACATCAAGAGATTTACCAAAGAAGAAAATCAGTCTGCACAAATGGAACCACTTCAAGTGGTAAAAGAAAGAGGGGGGTAGTATTACAAACTCCTCTGGTTATGGTTCATATTTTGTTGTGAGTGTGGGAACCTGAAGGTGTAAGGGCCCCAATCCCATCTCTAATTACAACACTGACCAAAATTATTCCTGTCATTAGCATATCATTTAGAGAGGTATCGACAAAATACCTAGTGACACTGTAAATGTGCAGCCTGGTTCGCTGGTGTGCTAGCGCCATGCTGTATCCAAGAAGGCGTGTGTTCACTGCTTCAGTTTCTTTTTCAGACCCATGAGTTTGAAGGTAACAGCAGTGATCTTCTCATACACAACGAACATGAGGGCAGCCGTCAGCACCGTCTGTAGCAGTTTGGCCTCCAGGCCTTTGTACAAACCAAGAACACCATGCTTCCTGTGATAAAGATGACAGATGTGAGATAATGACCAGCTACCTTAACATTCAGGGATGGACTGGGAATGAAAATATGCAGCTGGACTTTTGATTCACACCCACCACCACTCATATATTGGTTTAGAATTCAAAATGGGCAGTAAAACAGCGCTAAAATTGATTTAAGTGGCTTTTTCTTGCTTCATTTAATCCTTATGTAACAAAATTGTGTAACATCTGAGCACATCACACAAGGAAAATTGTTCCTTGTTCCTGATTAAAAAAACGGAACCCTAAAAACCCAACCCACTATGCTTTCACTGGACATTTCAAAGCAATCAAATATTTATGTTGTCGACTAGTCAACACCTCGTTTATGTTTTTTTTCTCTAGTCATGTAAAACCATTCTGCAAGTGAATGTGGTAGTATGTCTCTCACCTTATTCTGTCCATTAGCAGGGAGAAAATGTTTGAGAGGCTTCCCATAAGTCTGCCCTTGCCATCACCTTTGTACTGGCCAAACTGATGGGAAAGCATATAATTAATAATCATTCACTTATTGACGTTATTATGAGATCTCAAAGATATACTGTCCCACACTAAGATCTACATGTTCAACAATAAACTGTAATTACAGAAGGCTTCAATAGGGTTTCCTGTTCAGCTTCTGAGGTTCCCTGGAAAAAACATCTTCTTACCAAATAACAGAAAAATATAAATGGTCCATTATCAAAAAAATAAACACTAATATAATAATGTCATTCTTCTTATGCATTTAATAAAAGTTGAATATATATAACAAGTATTTACCCTTAGGATCGCCTGAACAGTCTGCAGTGGATAAGTTGCTGTGGTGGCAATGGCCTTGGCAATGGCTCCAATGAGAAAGATCTCTGCTGAGGATATCTGACAAAGGACAAAGATCGAAGCCACATGCCGAAAATTATTATTTGTCACAATTATTAGCATGTAATACAAACCAAACCAACCAAAACCACTTTAACTGGATATTGTGACAGTTATAACCTTCAACAGGTTTAAGAATAAAGGAAATTGATCTTTATTGCCCAACAATTTATAGTCATTCAAGACATAAAATGTGGAAACAAAGCATGACAAACAGCCTCAGGCAAAAGTTGAATCAAATTCAACTGGACTTATATTTAGTCATGAAGAAGTTTCGCCTCTTATCCAAGCAGCTTTATCAGTTACTTAACACATCGGTCTGACTAGTCCCCACTAGTCTGACACACAGTGGAGTTTGACCCTGGTTTTTAACCTCGGTGAAAGTGACCACCCACCACTCTCCTAGGACAATACTTCGTTAGTGGTGTTTCACTAACGTTAGACCGATGCGTTAAGGAACTGATGAAGCCGCTTGGATAAGAGGCGAAACGTCTTCATGACAAATATAAGTCCAGTTGAATTTGATTCAACTTCTCTTGAATTCTCTCAAATTCACTCTCTGGCTAGGATGTTGAGCATGTTGTCTCCTTACCATGAAAAGAAGCTTGTTTGTTTTTAATAAGGATATTGAAGATAGCTCACATATTGACCACAGTTTTAAAAGTCATCAGTAAATCCTGACAAAAAGAAGGCACCGCCTCTAAACACCCTATAAACCACTATGCTTCTTGTGTCATCTTACCCTCCTCCCTCCTTTCCCGGCCCTTCTCTTCATGGCCTCGTAGAACATAAATTGTACCGCTGGGTTGAGGACAAGGATAAGGGAGGGTAGAGTGCTGCTCCACAGAGTTCCCACCCCTTCATTGGCAATGATCTGCGAGAATGCATCTGAGAGGGAAAACCCAAAATGTTGCAGGGTTTAACAGTTGCACAGAAATAACAAAAGAAAGAAAAACAACAACAAAACTACAACACTGCACTATATGTTCACGTACCAAAAATGCCACTGTATTGGGTCTGATGGAGGTCTTCATTTCTGAACTTTACCCCCTGCAGCTTCAGTCGCGTGTTGACCACCCACATGGGAGTGGTCAGGATCACGTTCACTGCCCCTGAATGAACAAAAAAATATATATTGCTATTTTCATCCTTATGCCCTTCAGTCAAACCCTTTAAACCTTGACAGCCTCTATTAAGTCATTAATCATGATTACTTTTTATTGAATGTATGGTCACCTGATATGATTCCCATGAGCAGGTCTTTGCCAAGCCTGGACTTGTGTGGGCCAGATGCAGTCAGCTTCTTCAGCGTGTTAAAGGTGTAGAAGTAGACAAAGTTGGAGCAGCAGAGGCTAGAGATGACTGGAAACCAACCTCTGTACAAAGACTGCCTGGAGGAACAGTGTTCAGTTATTCATCCACATCATCACAAAGAAGTCACCTGCTAATCGTTAAGATAGCTTTTATTGATAATGAAAATTATATTTTTATATAGAGGTGAGTGACAACATTTTTGCCACCACAGCAAAGTCATTCAATAAAACTGAGGGGACTGAATTTAACAACAAAACAAACAGGGCTGTGCAAACAATAACAGTTTTTTTCACTATCAGTTAATCTGCTGAACATTTTCAATTCATCTGTTGCTCTTTTGACCGATAAAATGTGAGATAAAGGTGAGAAATGCCATTACAATTTTGCAAAACTGAAGTTAACACATTCAAAAGTGTTGTTTGATTTGTCTAAAAGTATTGGACAGTCCCACTTGACTGTGAAATTACTTTGAAATTTTCTAAATATTTGTTGATTAATTCTTCCTTCTCTAAAAAACAAACCTTATCTTGGTATAATTTTGTGATTAGTACAGAATAAAACTATACTTACAGGCCCTCTTCCTGCGTTATCTCAGCCAAGATGATGGGGGTGGATTTTGACTTTCGATTTTCATCCACTAGGGGAAAAACAAATAAACAAACAAACAAACAAACAAACAAACAAGCACAGTGAGTTTATGGAACAGAGGAACAACCCTGGTGATGTTATCAGGGTTATCTCAGCTTGGGCTTAAGACTTGTAACATTATATCGGAAACTGTGTTGTAATATGTGGTCATGGAGTTCAAATGAGGGTATTTAGAGAGATGCAATAAAAGTGTGAGTAGAATGAGGTTTAATTAAAAACCAACAACAAAAAAACAAAACAAAACAAGGATATTACTCTTTTCTTAAGATGTCTTTTGCAAGTTCCCCAACTTCACGGAAGTGCAAAACTACAAAAGCTTGATTACTTCTTAATCATGCATTTAAAGCTACTTCAAACGTTGTCTTCAACTTCACTGAGAATCCAAGACGAACTCACCCTGCAGTCTGCTTTTGGCTGTGTCCAAAGGAAAGAAGACCGTCATTGCAGTCACACTCCCCTAAAACAATACATATTTAAGTTATTAACAACTTCAGTTTACATAACAACACGTCTCAGGCTCCTTCTGCAATTAAAGAAAATAGGACAACATCATGTGCACCTACATACTTAATGAAAAGCATGATAGCTCCTCTTAATCGCACTTTATATCTGCTCACCATTGCACCAGCCACAGCATGAACCAGCGTCTCGTAAGACAGAAGGCCGATAGGCGAACCACCGTTGTCGGACATCTCTGCAGCCCCGGTCTACGACTGGACCAGACGACACAAACACGGGGGAGAGAGAAAGTAGCTGGCTGAGCGACCCGATAGAAAACTGTGGTCTGTCTTGTTTTTCTTGCTGTAGAACTGGTTGGAGAGCTAAAAACACGCGGCTACAACTCCATTACAGTTTTCGACACAGGAGACAACCAGAAACGGAGACCAGCATAGTAGAGTAGCTGTCGGCTAAATGCTTCCGCCTCTCAGTCGGCCACATTTCTTTTCCTAGGATGGCGATGTCATGACACGCCCGCGTTTGTCTTTGATTGGCTTATCTTCCTTGCCTTCGTTGTTTAGATTGGTTAGGTTTAGACACAAGGAGTATGATTGGTCATAAATAGAGCAAGAATGTCAGAGTAAGCCAATCACAGGCTAGAGAGCGTAGGGCGGGTCATATCTTAGCCATCCTAGGACAAACAAAACGCTCGCCAATGGGTGACAGCTTCTTCATTGGGATTTTTTTTGTTGCTTGATAAACAACAAAATAATGCATTACCGCCGCAGATTGGTATGCAGTTTGTATCTGGTTTGTGGTTTGTATCTATCATCTTATTATTATTTTTTTTTACAAAGATAAGAGAGACGCCATTGTTCTTTGTTTGCTTGCAAAAATGGTAAAATAAACATTGCATTTCCCCCCTACACAAGATACACTCCATAGGTGCTTCAGTGGCCATTTAAGTCTGAATTTATTTATTTATTTTTCTTCATTATTTATTATATTTATATATAGCATATACTCATTTTTTGGCCAAAGTGAGATATTGGACTAATTTACTTTCCTAACACTGCTGCATCATCCTGCATAGCCTGATTGTCTATGATAAGCTGAAAAAATGAGTTAGGCAGATATGCTATGAAGCTAACAATATGCAGATTTCACGTTTTAACCATAGGTTTTAACATCATACTTATATAAGTTCAATATTAGACCACAATTGACTCAAAGCTACTTGTGATAAATCCTGCTCATAGGTCTGATTTTCAGCAAGCAGAGAGAAGTTTTCCACTTAAAGACAGTAAATATTAAATATTAAAAGTCTTCAACTGTCAAACTCTGCACATAGTTACTTCCTTTTGTAAAGTAAAGCTAAAAACTTTCATTAATAGAACAAGAAGAAAAGTATATTTTTGAGGGAACAAGACTTTAATAATCACCTAAATTACACAAAAAAAGACACTTGCAAACACATTCAATTACCTTAAGGCTACCCTTTTTTCTTCTGCTATTTGGTAGCAGGTGGAGTAGATCAGCATTCAAAATCACAATAAATAAATAATCAATAAACTTTGGCAGCACTGATGAAACATATAACAGAATGTGAAACATGTACAACATTTAAAAATCAGTTTTTTGCATTACTGTATCATTGTATTGTGTACAAACAAACAAACCAAAATATGCCCTCATACATGGAAAGGCTGTGGCATAAAAATCAAATGAAAGGCTTAAACTAAAAAAAAACTTTTATGATAATGATGTAAACATTTTCATCAGATATAAAGTGATGAACTTAAGAACTTTTTGCCAGTGGAAATCTTTATAATGAAGCCTAAACACTGTAAAAAATAATGTTGGATGATGGGTGGAGAAGTGCAGTTTATGGTATTTATTACAAGCAGGCAGCAGTGAACTGGACTTTGCTTTTGTTTTATGGCTTTGTGCTGCTGACACCCAGTGCTCATTTTGTTTGCTCAGTGTCCACAGTGCATGTGACGAGAGCGAGTAGAGGGGGAAAGTGGCAAAAAGTGACAGATTTGTGTCTTCATTTTTGTGCTTTTCGCAACAACAGAGATAGAAAATGTCTAGGTACCACAAAGCAGCGATCGATGGCTA
>JANJYP010016302.1:0-15176 GCA_024605115.1 Rastrelliger brachysoma | reverse complement strand
CCTTAGGGATGTGGCATGCAATTTCGACAGCTAGAAATACCTCGTGAAATCCTCAAAGTTTGCCTTCTTTAAGACCTGAGAGAAGAGAACAAAGCCAGGAAAAAAACGACACAGAAGAGAAAGAAATCGTGCAGAGGCTCATCAAGCTGCTGCAGACATTTCCAGCGGTGTCTGCTCGACTGCTTGGGCTTCGTCGTCGGGATCGTGAAGCTCAACAGAGCCGGTGTCCGAACCAGTGTGTGAGAGAGGCAGCAGACGAGAACAGTCCACTTTCTCCAAATCCAGCTACTGACAACTGCGTATGGACCCCCGCTGCGTCTGCTGATGTGGAGGTGAGTGTGAATGTGATTTATGAGATGTGATTTATTTGAGATGTGTGTAGCTTTACAGCGAGTTGAGGTGACAATTGATGGACTCACAGGTAAAGCCACGTGGTTAGACTGATAACTGTACCAGACACCACTTATAATGTTTTTTTTTTATCGAGCTCTGCATGGCGTTGACACATAAAATTGAGTCCGAGTTATANACTGATAACTGTACCAGACACCACTTATAATGTTTTTTTTTTTATCGAGCTCTGCATGGCGTTGACACATACAATTGAGTCCGAGTTATAACTTTCTGCACATTAGTCTCCCTGAGCGCACGGCATGTGGTGCTGCGTGTCTGATAAAATAAAAAACGCAATAAGTCACACTCTTAGAGCAGTCATCAATTTGTGTCTAATTCAAAAACTGTGCAAAATCTGAAGAAAGAGTCTATAATTGCATTCACTGAAGAGACAAACAGAACACCACGACGCTTTGTTTAGGTTATTGCATGAAATCTGCCTATATGAATAAAGATGAACCCCATTATTACATATAAGATATTATTTAAATGCTTGTAGGCTACAACTGACTCCTTGCACTCAATTCACTATGGCCTCACAGGCAGAAGAAAACTATGTATTCACATTTGGGAAATTTGTTCTTAAACTAATAGTTAATTAATCAACTGAAAGAAAATTAACTTTTGAAACAAAGAAAAAAAAACACTCCCAACTCTTCATTCAATATCTTTTGACTTTGGATTTGCAATTTGCAGACATCACCTTTGGCTACTGGACATTGGGATTGTCTTTCTCTGACATTTTATAGACTGAATGAGTAACTTTTTCAATAAAAAACCCCCAAAGTTTAATCAATAATTCACACATTTATTAGTTGTAAGTGTATGGTAAACTGAAAAAAACATGTATCCCACACAAATAACAACATAAAATACACCTAGCCTCTCCTTATTTATTGGTTTACTCAAGTTCTTCAAATATCATGAATGCTGTTAGAAAAGAGTGAGACAGTAATAACAGTAACTACACGAAAACTGAGTCACACTGCAGCATTTTAAAACCCTTTTCAAATAACATGTAAACAACTCCCTCTTCCCAAACTGAGATACTCACAACATGAAATAAATATGAAAAGAATAAATTAAGGATTTCACTTCTCTTAAACACTGTATTTCACTTCGCATGGAAACTTACAACGGAGGAATGCATCACCAAAGGCATGCATTGTCCTTAAAGTCGCCAAAGAATTGCATCATCTGCCGGAGCTGCTCATGTCCTGCAGTGAGAATGACAGCTCCATGGCTCATCTGATGGGCCTGTAGCAAAACAGCAGCTCATTACAAGTGCAGCGGCTTGGGCTTCCTCTGGCAGGAGGCTGCCGGCTCATTAGGGGTCACTGAGGGGCGAGTCTCCCACTATGAGTCTCAGCTTGTTACCAGAGCACTCTGTGAAACCACTCTTAATTGGAATGAATTTATTTCCACTGACAGGTTGAAAAGACGTACATGAGTCAGTAAAACTATGGCGCTGTGGGAAGCTTGACATTGTTCTGATGTTATTTTTGCAGTTTAGTAATATTTTTGTGTAATAGGGTCCTTTCACAGTTACCAAAAATAGAAAATAGTGAGGCCAGGGCTGTGATAGTTCCCATATTTCTTCACTCATGTGACGTCTACTGCGCGGTTGAGATCATTACTGTCATCATCGCAGATTTTTATATAAATGTAAAAGAATCTGCATCGCCTTGGCTTGCTCAGGGCATCGAGCTGCAAGATGTTGGCATCGCCCCTCATGACCGATGTACCCAGAGGGACGCCAAAAGCAGTGCCCGCGGAAGTGCGGCAAGCAAACTGACATCCAAGCTGAGGCTAAAGGCTAACCCCCTGTCGACCAACGCTCCCGTCAATCTTCCTCGCCAACATCCACTCCGTTGGCAATAAACTAAACTACCTAAGGCTGTTTCTGACATCCTGCAGAGAAATGACAAACTGCTCTACCCCTCATCCTCACTGAGACATGGCCGTCGGGTGAACTGCTTTCCGGTCAGACAGGATTGCGTCATTGTCCTGCAAGACCCGAGGTGGTGGCTTGTGTGTTCGTGTTAACAAAGACTGGTGTACAAACACGGATATCATCTCTGCACTCTGCTCAGCATTAGCAGAGGTTCTAGTCGTCAAAAGTAAACCATTTTATCTGTTAACATCCTTGGCTTGCAAAGTTCAATAAGAAAAGTAAAAAAAAAACAACAACAAACAAACCCACAACTCTAAAGAAACCTAATCTGTGTCATAAATGAACATATGTATACTTTCTTCCTGTAGGGAGTTCATTTCTTTGCTGCTCCTGATCTTAAAGAGATGTGTGAAGTAGTGTACACAGTTGTTACATGGTTGAGTTTAGCAGTCCATTCAAGTAGAAGTATTATTTAATGAAGAAAGTAGACATATATGTATACATTAAATAAGAAAAAATATAGGTATATACTGAAAGCAGTCGCTAATTTGAAGACATTACCAACATTTTTTTTAAAAAAGGACCAGGAGGAGCCCGGCTTCCTTTTCAAAGCAAAGTCTTGTTTAATTTTTTTTTTTATTCTCTTTTCTTTACATCTTTTAATTATTGTAGAACTACAATGACATGAAATACACATAGAATGAGCTGGACATGGCTTTGTTGTGACATGCCGTAGCAGGTGCTGAACACTGAGCATGATCTAGTTTGAGGAAGATTCATTATTTTAATTGTTATTGTTTTGTGTGTGTGTGTGTGTGTGTGTGTGTGTGTGTGTGTGTGTGTGTGTGTGTGTGTGTGTGTGTGTGTGTGTGTGTGTGTGTGTGTGTGTGTGTGTGAGTGTGTGTGTTCCTACAATAACACAAAATCATGCACTAAGATATCAGTTAGACAGACTGAACAAGCTGGAATCTTTATTATGTTGTGTTGCCTCTCATAACAACACACAAACTGTTGAAATGTTAAATTGACATCATGATGGCCCGAAGCAAGCTAACTACCTGGTGTCACAGCAGTCCCATATACTCCATACTACTCATCATACTTGAGATTGTCATAAATTTAGACAACTAATGGAGCCAGCTACCACGATACCATAACAATATTTTGTGTGCTATAGTCTTGGAGGATATCTTTTCTGCCATTGCATGACTAGAAATATCAGTTTGATTAAATTAAATGATTCAATAGTCATTTATTTAATGTTCATTTGTACAGGGATATGTATTTTTATGAAGTAGATTGCAGCACCCATCCCTACATGGCTCTTTAACAGAGTCTCTTTGAGCAAAAACACAGACATGACACTAGACTGTGACTCTTGTGAATAAATATGCGCATTTACATAGATGCACATGTGAGGTCTGCACACTAGAGAAGCAGAAGGACAGCAAAACAAAGACTGCCCCTGCACCTGAGCCACACTTCTAACGAGTCCATTTGATATTGACAGATTTAGCAGAATCACAGCGTTATATCCAATAGTGAAAATTTTTCTACTGGTCGGACATAAAAGGTTCTGCTGTGCTGTGTTGATGCGGTCATACAGGGCAGATCCAGGAGTGAATGTGAAGAAAAAGCTGTACTTGCACTGACAAATGGCCTACATATGTCATCTTTCCCATTTAAAAAGAGCTACTTGTTTTTATTCATTCATTCACTCTACAAGTATATTATGTGAAGTATTTTTTCTCTCTCAAAGGACGAAGAGATTTCCATTGACCCTGTATGCTTGGGCAGATCATAAACCTTAAGAGCTCTAATCCTTGGCATGTTTTGAATGGTATTCATGTAGACTCATTTCTACTGCTGTGTTGTCACAGCCAAAACAGACACTTCACATTCACAAGATAAAAATTTTTATCCTAGGAAGACATAAATAGCAATGATTTGTGCTAAAAATCTTATTTATCTTGTAACCTTTGCCATAATAGTTTTTTTAAAAAAATAAAAAATAAAAACAGGCAGTTTACAGTTTTTTTTGTCAAACTGGAGCTAAATCTGTATCCCCATATTTGCAGATTCTTGGTTGATATGGAAACTTTGAAAATAATATCCAAATTAAGCAACTTGTCAAAAAAAGACATTTTCTACAGTGTGTGACACATTGAACTTTTAGCTACCTTAGAGACACTGACGATTGCAACAGCATCCACTCAGGTAGTCTGGGTAGCCACTCACTTGATTCTTCCGTGAAAGGTTAGACAAATGCCACAAATAATTGTTGGTCTGCCTCTTGACCGTACACTTCCACCCGGTGTCTTACCATGTTGATTATCTGAGGTGGTGCAGGTCATGAATGTCTGGGCCAGCTGAAATCTATCGGGATGCTGCTGTGTGAGCTTTGCTGCGACATAGAGGATGTGTGAGAGAATGAAAATCTACTTCAGTGACAGTGGAAAGGAGCCTCAGTCTATGTTCAGCTGCTGCGTAAAGAAATCTTAATACCAGCGCTGACTGAATGACTGAGCTACTGACTGACTTCCTGCCTGGCTGAATGAGTGAAAGAATGGACTATACTTACAGCATGCTTAGCACTGATGCCAGGATTAGCAGAGGAAGGAGTTGAAACACTCCAGGCATGAATCCAGACTGTATATTCATAGACTCTGAGATGCATTGATGTTGCCGTCAAGTGCTTAGCTGGTTCAGTGAACATCGTGATGCAACGCTTGAATATCATGTTTATTAAAAGAGGGGAGAGAAGGGGTCTCAGGCTCTGGGTATAATATTCAGCCCCATATGCTCAACATAAGGTTTTCTTCTACTTCAGGGAAGTGAAGGAAGACAGAATCAGTTGTAGTGAGACACCCAACGTGTTTTAATTGAGTTCACCTTGAATGCCAGCATCTGTTGTTGAAGTTTGTGGAGTAACTTTTATAACTTGAATTTACTTTCTTTCTTCTTTTTTTTAATTTGCTTAAGTGGTTTTGCATATAGAATAAGAGTTGAAACACTTGCCAAGTCAATGTGTAGATACCTAGCTGCAGGGAAATAATAATANTTTTTTTAATTTGCTTAAGTGGTTTTGCATATAGAATAAGAGCTGAAACACTTGCCAAGTCAATGTGTAGATACCTAGCTGCAGGGAAATAATAATGACAATAATAACAATAATAATATGTAATTTGGTGTTTCTCATTTAGTTCCATTTTCTTTCAATATTAGCTACATTTTTAGTTAGGTTGTTTGAGTGCATTACTTTATATAACATATAACTGTAGTCAGCCACTAATAGCACCCAGCAGCCCCATCATCTTCTGCATATATTAATTTTATACTAATGGACAGCAAGAATCTTGCAGGCTCCAGAAGGAAAGTATTTTCTTGTTGTTTATTATGTATAAAATGTTACTGCTTTCTAGACCTTACACATTGAGTTACTAATGGTGAGGTAAATGTAAAATAGAATTAGGGAATAAAAGATCTAATTAAATTGTCATAAGTGATGAAAAAGTTATTAAATGGAATGGGGTCTTAGTTAAAATCTTAATGTTTGAATAATTCAGTACTATAAAGCTGGTGTATTTTAATGAAATGATTACTAAAATGACTGATAATTAATGAAAATGAGTGGAATAGAAAATGATCCACACTAACTCCTATGCTCAGTTATTGAAAACTGTTGGTTACATTTTATTGCATACTGTTGTTGATTTATACTCTGATTGTATGGTTTGTAAAATATGTCTTTATAGGACAAGTTAAAACTGTTGAAAAATACTGCACATTAACAAGCACTAGAACTACTTTGTAATGAGACATGTAACATTTGTCTATCAGTAGTTTATAAAAGTCATAGTTATGTTAAAAAAACAGTGATATTAATAAACTGAGGTATCAAAACAGCTTTATTTTGATTGTGTTGATTTCCTGTAGTATGAAGACCTCTTTAGATTTTTCAGCATTTTGCATATAAATATTTTTAGATTACCAGCTATGAAGTTTTACCATTAATCAGGTTGTGAAGGTCTACACTGAAGTTGCTTTTGATATTTTTGTAGCATGTAGAGGACCATTTTAACAATGTTTGCATAAAGTATATTATTATGATTTATAATGTATATTAATTTGTATCATTATAAATGTATATAATTAAAACTCCAAATCTATATATGATTAGCTTAGAACAGTACATTTAATACAATGTTCAATACATTTGGCTTCAGTTTTAGTTGGGATTTACACTTATAACTTAGCCTGGGAATAACCCATTCTTTCTTGCACATGATTTCATTTTGCTTTACAAATCAGTCTGGACACCATGGACCCAACTTTCCTCTCAGCGAGGGAGCCAATCACACAACAGGGGAGGTGGCAGTAAGACAATGACGACACGTCTGTGGAGTGATAATTACCTTCTATCCTCATGTCTATCTTGCGCAAACAGCAATAGTCACTGAATGCTGTTATTTCTCTGTCGCGTCGAAATCTCTTCGTCCTTTGAGAGAGAAAAAATACTTCACATAATATACTTGTAGAGTGAATGAATGAATAAAAACAAGTAGCTCTTTTTAAATGGGAAAGATGACATATGTAGGCCATTTGTCAGTGCAAGTACAGCTTTTTCTTCACATTCACCCCTGGATCTGCCCTGTATGACCGCATCCACACAGCACAGCAGAACCTTTTATGTCCGACCAGTAGAAAAATTTTCACTATTTTTTTTTCAGTCTGCTGTACGAGTGCTATGATTGGCTATAAGATATGTACAGACGCATTTGATAGAAATTCATAGCGCCCAATAAACTGCTCTGGGCTTTGGTAAACCACGCCTCAAATAGGAAAAAATGAATGGGTTCCCAGACTGAATCTCAATCTACCTTGAGATGAGGTCTAGTGTTAGCCAGGTTACTTATAACTATTAATTTTACACAATCTTAAGGTGGTATAAAATAGTGTGATATAATGTCCATTCACACAGGAGCGCTATACTTTGTCCATTAAAATAAATTAAGGCTCCAGTGTTAGGGTATTTCAATCCACCACATTTTCTCTCATGATTCATCTGTGCTTTAACAATTCCTTTTTACCCCCAGTGTTTGATTTGGCTTTTCATTTTTTTAACATCCTTTTGAGAAGGGTTCAAACCCACATTAACAGAATTTTTTTCTTTTGTACTAAAAGCTCAAAGAACAGAGTTTGATCTCCCTTTCTGGCACATATGCACGTATGTTTGAAACTTGTGTATTGTTGAGGTTTAGTTTTCATCTGTCTGAGCATGTTGTTTTCTGTTTGTACAATGATTCATTCAACAATGAGTGGTTCATTCACATTGTGGCTGGACAAAAGCCAAATACATCTTCTCAACATATTGCCAGTGTAGTCAAAATGCTTGTGATTATGTGTCTGGCTGATTATTATGCCAATTTATTAGTTTGCATGGTTTTACCTTGGCTGCTTGTATCACCTTCACTCCTGTCAGTTTGTCTGTAAACAGTCTGAAGTGAACCTGCTGCTAAGACGTGGCTTTGCTGAAGATTTATATATTTTTACATTATTCAAACACATGAATAAATAACGCCTGCACACTATGCTACACATTCAAAGTCATAAATGCAATGTTTTTATCTAAAGTGATCTCACTTAGGCTGAAGTTTTCTAGTAGAATCATTAGCTTTGTGCTTTTAAATTATGTATCCAAATAAAGAGAAAATCTCACACAGCAGAAACTGGAAAGCAAACAAACTAAATATTATATCACTTGCAGTACAAGCAAGACTTGAATAATGTTAAACCCCATTTGACCAAACTTTCCAGGTACTTTGGAACCAGAGGAACTAATTTCAGGAACTAAACTCAGAGCTAAAAGTCCCTGTTGTGCAGTCCTGCGTGCATTTCCACTGAAACCAGGGAACCAGGTAGATTATGCAAATTAGACCCATAACAAATTCAAAAATGACGGTCACATTTGAAATTCAACATGAACACATGAGGAAGCACAACACAGGTCTGTCATTTTTTGCTCTTTGGAGTTAGTGTTGCATGACTGCGATGTTAGAGTTGGCTGTGATGAAAGAATTTTATGAATTTGTTGAATCCTGGTGTTCAAACACAACTGGAAGTAAAAAAATAATTGGGACATACAAAAAAGTTGAAAACAAAAAACAAATAAAACCCAAACAAACCAAAAAGCAACAATCTTTTAAAGCTGATATTCCTTGGACTCTTCAGTTTCAATCACTGGCAACAACTAAAAACAAGAGATACCATATCTTAAATGAGAAAAACCATCATATGCTGTCAGTATGATCAATAAATGCACTTCAGTTCTGTGTTTTCTGCGTACAGTATGCCCCTTCAAAATATAATTGTATTTTACCAACGCTAAGAAACTATAAAGCAGAATTTGAGTTTTTCTTTTAATACTCCTTTTTTAAAATATAAACTTGTAAACAATGATAAAAGCCCAAATAACCAATAGATACTGATGTTTTGTGTCAGAACTTTAGCTAATGTTTGCTAGTTCCAGTCTGGCCTTGCTCCAGGGTATTTTGGCAGTACTGGTTGCTGTCAGTACAGGGATGCAAACATCGATGCTTCACTGACTTTGCATTAAGAACAGCCACATACACTTAGCTGTACTAGTGTGTAGAGTCAACAGCGCAAAATATCCAAAACTAGTTAAAAAAAAATCAAAATCAACAGTGGAAGAAGCACTAAGATCTAAGAGAAGGTTAGGTTAGGTTATGTTATGTTAGGTTAGGTTAGGTTAGGTTAGGTTGGGTTACCTCATTCATACAATATTCTTTATTCATAGATGCACTGAGTTAATATGCATTCAGTACAACATTACATGTAACAACTCAAAGAGAAAAAAACATGATAAAGACAAGTTTTTGTGAAGGTATTATGAATCAAATTTACCAAAAGATAAAATTACACAAACATCAGATTTTTTTTTTTTAATTAGGGATGTGCTGATTCAACTTTTTCAATCCCAATAACAATATCTATACCTGGGCTTTATATATTGGCCGATACATGATACTCTTTTAATGCTTCGCTAAACTCCATCGCGCCATTCAAACTCTATGAGTGCTGGTCAAAGCAAAATGTTTAAGTACGACGTCACCGCGTTCAGCCCTCCCTCTGTTCTCTGATTGGCCATCCAGATCTTTGGCTTGAGAAAACCTAACTGCATTGAGAGTTCCCTGACTGTGTCGAGTTGCTAAATGTAATTAAGCGAACCACCAGTGGGCACTCGCCTGGCTAGTGCAATATACCTCACTGTGTGGAAGACACTGAAGGCAGGAGGCTTGACTTAAACATTACTTTCCTAACTTTGTAAAACAAGATATAACAAAATGTAATTAAGACATAGATATACATGTACTGAATTGTTATCATAAATAATGGAACATCAAACTTCTTTGTAAATGTTTTGTACAAACAGGAATTTCAAAATATCAGTTGTTGTAGTTGTTGTCTTATTGTTTTGTAATGCATATAATTATTTGTTAACATGATAGAAGATAACGAGCAGTGAATCCAAAGCAGAAAGACATTAAGACCATGTACTTGAGTATTTGTTTATCGCAAGTCATATCGTCATTGCAACGTTTTGAAGCATTATCGCATATCACATGTTTTCCCAATATCGTGCAGCCCTACTATATATACAGTATTTCCTCTGAAACCTAGTGATTGGCAATATGGAAAAATCCAACAAAGCATGTAGCATAAAGTTGAATATAATTAACTACATTCAAAATGTTAAATGTACAGTGAATGAGCGCATTTCCACTATGGATTAACATTCATTACAGATGAGGTTATGGATGATGCTCCAGTACTGCTGACCAACGACATGCCGTATGAATGAATCAAAAATCTTTTCTTTAACATTAAACCACAATCCTGACACTAACAGAGAGAGAGAGAGAGAGAGAGAGAGAGAGAGAGAGAGAGAGAGAGAGGTGTCATTTTACAGCATCAACTTATAAAAGGGTTCATATGAGAACACTCAGCCTTTCAAAACTGCTGTCCATAACAGAGGAAAAGTTGCTTATGTAGCAGCATTAAGTCTGCCTGTTTTTTGAAGTGGAATGATCTTACGCTCACTGAAGTGCGCTTTTGCCTGCTTCATCTTCCGTCTCTATGGCCATTTTCCCTCAGCGTCTTTTCCTCTGCTGCTCATTTAGCATAATGTGACTTTCCGCCCATTAGTAGCCAAGAAGGGTTGTACTCAGACATTTTATTGCCAAGTTCAGTTCCGCAAAGGCACGTTTCTGTTCTTTAAGTTTCTTCCTTTTTGTGTGGAATACATTAATCAATAAGTTAGCACTGCTTTAAAGTTCTTTGGTATAGTACGAACTCTGCCAGAGGTAGAGGGTCAGTTGTCAGATCTGCTTAATAAGGTCAGTATTAGCATCATGTTCAATCCTGTGCATTTTAAAGTCAGATTCCAGCAAGAGCTCAAAAAAACTACTTTTTAATTCAGAGGTTGAGCGACAGCATTCAGAAAATGGCCAAAAGGAATTTGTGTTTGACATGTTTATATTGACCTGTCAGTTAAAGTAATTGCCAATTGAAAATGAATAAATACATAAATAAAAAGAAATCCAACAGTCACTGGTACCAGTCTTTTGAATGTGAGCGCTGTTTTATATAGACAACATTATAATTTCAGTACCCATGGGGGTTTCATTTCACATTCAAAGTGCAGTGACATTGTAACAGAAAAATAAGAGTCATGTACAGAGAGGTCTTTACTGTATTTGTTAAAATTTTAGCATGACGAATAATGTTCAGACTGCTCGAGATGTGTTTTTTTGTAACTGTGATCAGCACATATCATGCAGAATCAGGTATTTTCAGCTCTGATATAAAGTCAGATATAGACCTAACTTTTCAAAGCAACCTCAGGCTGAATATACATATTGAAATTTATGCAACTTAATGCCATTCCAGCCAATACAGACTAACTCCTACACACAGCGAGATGGGTCGCATGAACTGAATGTCTGGCTCTGAGTGTTTTGTGGAGAGGTGCTCACAGACATAGTTTGTACTTCTTTGTAGAGAAGTAGGAGCCATTGCTCCACAAAAAGCCATAATTTAAAATTTAGTTCTGTTTGTCCTTGTCTTTTTTTTTTTATCATCAGCTCACAAAACGCAGCCTTCTACAGTACATCAGCTTATAAATGAAACCGTAAACGCTGACTCCAGGGGGTTTTTATGTTTACTCCTACATGACATATGCTGCATGTGACATCTTTATTCATTTGTCATTTCAGGCAATGACCAGCTCACACACAAATCTGATATTGGCCACATTAAAAAAATCTGAACAGCCAAATCAAAAAAAAAAAAAGAAAAAAAAGGATTTGACCAATTAATCCAAATTGGGCACTAAGGCTTTCAGTGTGAATGTAGACTTACATTAGGGTTGTAAGAGTCCTCTTGTTGTCTATAATTAGGACCGCAGAGATGATAATGTGAACTAATGGATTGCTAGACAGCAGCACGAAAGTGCCAAGGAATCAAAGGAAGACAGTGAATTCCCTAATGAAATATGCATCAATGACAGTGAAATAAAGACCAAAGGCAAGCTGTGTTTGTTTGAAGAATGGGGTGGAGGGTTGGTTGAAATAGGTTGCATAACCATGCCATACTGCCAGTCCCTTTTTTTTCATATTCACACCAGTTGTTGAAGACACAGGGATGCTTTGATCAAACAAGGGGCGGTGTGCCAAGGTTGACGTTACAGATGTGGACCTGAAGGCGACTGTGACTGCCAGCTTGCTTGATTTATTTATTTATTTTTACAAAGGATTTTTAAAATAATGACAAGTTGCAGTTGCACAAGTTAGAATGGAAATTTGTCTTCAGATATTTAACTTTATTAGATCAGACTTTTTAAAATATAGCAGTTGTAATTGTGGTTGTGGTAGGTGCCTCATCCTTTTTAAAGCTGATCACATGAAAGTATTAAAAAAAACGTGACAGGTATCTGTTGGTGGACAATGTAGAACAACATAGCAGTACATCAAACAATAACAGACTCCAGTAAACAATGAAACCTTCATGAATAATTGCTTCCAATTGTTCTCTCTGATGGCGACACCAGTATTACCAATAAATGGAGGAATATGAGGCTGTCTGTGTTTATATGTGTTTCTCTACAGTTAACAGTCCTGAGCGGGCCGTTAAATTCTGCTCACAAAAAAAAAAAAAAAAAAAAAAACAGAACTCAGATTGACAAAAGTGCAAACTCCAAAAGTCAGCATTTGTACAAGGCTCCTTGGGATGGAAATTCAAATAGCACAGTTGATGCACCTGCGACTGAAGCTGCTCATTGTCGTCACTAATTTATCACTAGAATTTCAGGCAGCACAGGTGCTCAGACAGTAAACAGGTCTGGAGATTACTGCTGGAAGAGCTGATTCACAGGATGTCTGGAACTTGGTCACAAAAAGAAAAGAAAAAAAAAAAAAAACCTTGGGGAAAAAAAAAAAAAAAAACACCTGGATGTGATTCAAGAGTTTGGAGCCATTCCCTAATTCTGTGACAGCTTACACGTTCAAGAAGTTTGAACATGTTTTAATGTCACAACGAAAACGTTAATAGTAATAAGCAGAAAGATTAAAGTATGACACATTCCATGACTACTTTTGAGTTTAATATTAGTTGATGTTAATAAGTTAAATACTCCGTTCAAACTTGAAATTCAATGTGTTTTAGTGCTTATAGACGATACATACAACCACCCATTTAGATCAGAAATGATGACCAATTTCATTATTTAAAGTCTACATAGCTTTTTATGGCTTAATCATTACATTTTTCATGTGTTAGACCAACAAACATTCATAATTCACAACCGAAACTGGCTAATCTATATAACTGTGCCATAATGTGACTTGACCCATGATAAGTTGATGTGAAATATGGATCCTTTGCTCTTCACAGCAGTTTGACATTGTGATATAACTTATGTTTTACTGCGTTATGTGTAACAACGTTTTCTCAGTGGATTACATTTCATATAGAACCACTGATGTGGAGAAAATGACACTGATTTTGAGTTGCACTATTATAACACCTCTACCATGTACCTGACAGCCAAATTGGATTGAAGAAATGTCACTTTTCAATCAGTGTACAGAGCCAGTTTCTGATGTAAAATAATCAGTGTCCAGCTCAATCTCTGCTGTGCTGCCTCCGGTCTCTAAAACTAAAGAAAAAAAAAAGATCAATCTAAGATAGTAGACGCTTGTTATTTTGGTTTTCAACATTCAGAGTTAAATCTCCACGTTGTCACAGAGTCAGGACATCAAACCAGAGTTGCACAGCAGTAGAAAAGCCGGTTAAATGTGAATTTCTGTAGGAGATAATTACAAGGAATGTCAAAAAAGAAAAAAAAAAAAAAACAATCAAAGCTGCTTTTGGCTTTCAATTGTTTCTGTTACCATAGCAAACTAAACCAAATTACATATGTAAGCGTTGAAATGTTGTTTTTTTAAGATCCAATGATGCAGAGATTTGAGGGTTTCAGAACTCATTGTGCTCATTCTCAAAGCACAGCACAAGCATTTTACTATTAGGAAGTTATTTTCACAGCGATACATAACAAGTTGTACAAGTTTTGGCCAGATGTCTGTTCTATTTAAGCGGCTTACTCGTGTCTTCTGTAGAAATATGACTTCCCCTATTTGTGCCAGTTATGAGCAGCATACCTCGAGCTGTTACGCAGACCTTTTGATGTTGCTGTTTTTACTCCATTGACAAGAGAGGGAGATCGATAAATGTCAGGAATTGCTTAATATCCTGTTTTTTTTGGCCACCCCTATCGCCAGATACACACAACAGCAGCAGGGTGTCTCCAAAGAAATCTAATTCGGCTCCCCCTGCAAGCTCCATTTCCTCAGGTACACATCTGCCGGCACCCCTTAAATTGAGCTCATGAATTATTGAAGTCTGTCCCGCTGCTCTGACCCTAAACTGTAATTAGTTTTGCCCAACACTTCTCATCATGATACACTTTCTAAGCTGAGGGATGGAGAGGGTGGGGGGGTGGGGGTGGGGGTCAGGGTTTTTTCCTGGTTCACAGTGGGCCTTTGGGGGTGTAAAGGCAGTGAGTCTGTGTTGGCTTTTCTATATTTTCCTCTAATTTCTAATCGTTTGATGAACAAAACTGTCTTTTATGCTTGACTAAATGAAACCCTGATTAATTAAAAAAAAAAATACATATATACTCGTTAACGCATAGAAAATTAGCTGAATTGCATTTGAAACTTATCTCACAGGTGATCCGATAAAACATACTCAAAGAAGTAATTAAAATGCCTCATTTGATGCTCCTATGGTGCACTGCAGGCATCACATTTGAAATGCCAATACCACGGCATTAAAACACAGATTTGTCCTTTGTTGTTCGTTTTATTTACTGCCGCATTAGTTGGACGTAATGAATGAATGAATGAAAAGAGAGAAAATGCAGAGGAGGAAAATAAAACTAACGGCGTCTGGTTCCACAGTAAATTATCATTTGATTGTTATTTATGTGTGCTTTGGGACATGAGCGCCATGAAATAAGCAGAAATAACGTTTTATTTCTTTCATTCACTTTTAACGCTGCTCCCTCTCCTCGCTCGACCACTTCCGTGCTCTTGCTCTCAGCTTTTTAGCACTATCTTGTCTCTTTTTCAGCTAAAGAAATAAACAACTTTGGTCGCTGAATCCTCATTTGAAACAAAAAACAAGGATGTAGTAGGGGTGTCGAGATGAATTTGTCGTGACATTTAGAACAATAGGTCTATTTCAAAATGCACGCATCAGATGTTTTGTTTTTTTTTGCTAGCTATCTCTAAACATTTTCACAAATTAT
>JANJYP010016286.1:0-10505 GCA_024605115.1 Rastrelliger brachysoma | reverse complement strand
TTTTTGGCATTTACACAGACTGGATAGTTCTTGAAGTAGTGCTGAATGAATGATCATAATAAGTAAATTTAGGATTCCTTCAGATTAATAGCAAATGGTGCCTGGAGATATCAAAGGCCAAGTGGCTGCCAGTAGAGTTAAAAACATGTCACAATGAAATAAATAACTTTTTAAACTTGAGAAATTTTCATCATAACATAAAACAAATTTTATGATACCCATCAAATTCTGTATTTCTCCTGTTTATATGCATTCATTATTCTTGTTGATCCAAGATACTTCTGTAGAACCCATTTTATTTTTTTGCTTTACCTCTACTATCCTATAAATTCTACATCTTCAAACAGAATGAGAAGACTAGTAAAACTGATCAAGATCACTTTGACTTGTTCAAATTAGTTTGATTTTATGTTCAGCCTAAAGGTTGTGTGGAATTGTCTGTACTGTTTAGCTACCTCAAGCACATTGATTTTATTAATAACAAACCTAAGTTGACCTTGGTCAAACCCAACAAGAAAAAGTATCTAAAAAGCATTCAGTGCATTCCAACATATCTCCTGGGACCCAGCGTCCATCCCATATCATGCAGCTCTCTCTCTACTGAGATAGTTTACAGTCACTACAGGGATTGTGGGAAAAGATACAGACATACTTATTCCTAAAGGGACATTTACAGGATTTCACAACCTACCANCATTCAGTGCATTCCAACATATCTCCTGGGACCCAGCGTCCATCCCATATCATGCAGCTCTCTCTCTACTGAGATAGTTTACAGTCACTACAGGGATTGTGGGAAAAGATACAGACATACTTATTCCTAAAGGGACATTTACAGGATTTCACAACCTACCACAGACTTGGCGCATTTCTCAGGATATGAGTGTAAATTTATCTGCTGTAAACAGTGTTGAAAGACTTTGATTAACCATAAGATGTCCTACAGTGCAGATGAAAAGAATCCAGATGGAAAAATGAGCTGAGTTCATAAAACTGAAAGACACCCTGCAGGTAAAAAAAAGAAAAACAACAACAACAAAAAAAAGAACATGCTTGTAAATATTTTATGAGCTTATTTATGTATGGTAGATGTAAATATATTTTGCAATGTAAACTAAAATTGATACTGTTACTCTGTGTACAAAGGAAACTTCAGTGGGAGGAGTATGGTTATATGCTGCACTTTATACTTTTAATAGGCGATTTAGGATGCAGCACTGTCCAAATAATATGAAAGAAAGAAGGGGGATAAGGCAGGGGTAGTGCACAATAGCAGTCCAGTTACTTTCAGTTGGCAGTGAAAGTAATTGAGTGAGTTTGGCTTTGATAAAATAAGATCTCAGTGTGGGCAGGAAGACAGTCACACATCATTTCCAAGAGACTGTCCTGTCAAAGAGCGTGTATTTATTTCTTAGTGTTAGAGCTAGAGGAGTCCAGAGAAACATAAACCATTAAACCTTTGAAATTTCATCTCTCCTTCGCTGATGAAGCTGTGCGCTTGTTTTCGTCTCTGAACAAAATTATTATTACTATCTCATAGGGTCACTTGCAAACTGTCACCAGTAAATAAAGTTTATTAGTAAATTTTATCTCCTTACTCACAATTCACCATAAAGAAAGCAAGAAAAAATTTCAATAAGTAGCCATTCGCACATTAGCAGAGTCTGACATTTCTCTTCATTTCTGTGAAAAATGATCTATGATGTGAGAATGTTTTCTTATTTATGTTGTTTTCACTTTGTTCCTCTGCCTTAAGATGAGGATGTCTGTCAGTCACCCAGGAAAATTGGAGAACCACACTGACTGTTCACCTACTATTTACTGTACCAGTGAGGAAAGGATAAGGCAAAGGTTACACACACTTGCAAATATAGTACATGCATGCAGTGCACTACATACAATACACAGACNACACACACACACACACACACACACACACACACACACACACACACACACACACACACACACACACACACACACAAACACACACAAACACACACATATACACAGAGTTTGTCATTTTGTTCACTGCAGAGGATTCTATGCTAAATATAGGATGTGGTATTGCAGCTATGTGCATAATGCAGGAACATTTTCCAGTTTATACTGCATTAAGGCCTATATGTCAGCCAAGCTTTCCTTCAAAACAGATATAACAAAGATGTTATTGAATTCTTATGTCCCATTTTGTTCTCTATATATTTCAGTGGAAGGTATATGTAGGATCATCCACAGACATCCACATTATTCTATGTTAGAAATATCCTATTCAATGTAGACTTTAAGGCTGAAAGTAAAAAAAAAAAAAAAAATAGACAAAGTTGCAAATCAAAGTATATCTTCATGCCAGTTGTTTTCTGTCATTGTGGCTACACAAGAAAAAAGAAAGAATAACACAGGCCTCTGTCAATGTTTAAAAAACATTTAAAAATATAGTATCAAATAAGTGCAGATAAATGACAAAATTCCCACTTCATACACTACACAACCCTTGTTACGCACATGTACTGTTGTGTCTTGAAAGTGTATCTGCACAAAATGTATAAGTAGGAAATCAAGTCACCATTGGTTTGGTACTCTGCCATGGCTGGGGACATTTGCAGAAAAGAAACAAACACTACATGATTGAATTGATCATTGGCTCAAGCAGCGGTGTGAGGGAAAAGCTCTTATCATGTCTAAACAGATACTTCACTACCTAATACAGCATTAGACTGCCAGGCCAACATTTCATTGTTTTGCCAGTGCAATGTACATTATGTTACAGAAAATGAATTCAACACAATAGACTACACCTCCTTAGCCAGGCTGATGGCAATTAAGTGGATAATGACGTGATACATTTTTGTGCAGACAGTGATAATTAAAGAAAATAAAAAAGCAGTGCTTATTAATTCCAAATACGGCTTGCTATCAAAAGGAGACAAACTATGTTTTCAGAAAATTGACAGTGTACAACATTTTTAAAGTAAATGTATTATCATGCTACCAAATAAGGTAGAATATAAGATTAGTTAAGTCATTTGGGATTGCTTGTGGGGTTTACTTTATAGTATTCCCGTTTAGGTAAAAAAAAAAAAAAAAGTAAAAATCTTTTTTCAAAATGAAAGCTATATATTGATTTCATCTATATTTTATACAAAACAAACAAAAATAACAAAACCAAAATGATATGCCATGATTTTAGAATTCCTCATGCTTGCCTGTTCAGTATGAGACTGATCGTATGACCATGAATCGTCATCCCGTGCTGAAGGCTTCCTTCCACTCAGAACTGCCATTAATATTGCATGCTGCACTTTTACAGCAGCCTATTTGTCATGTGTCATGGAACTGCAGTCACTCCCGCATTTATAATATTTGTAATGCCAGAGACTAAGCCAGAGAAAGCTGGCTCACACTGATGTGAAATTACAACTAGTTACATGTTGACAGGATAATGACCACTGTACTCTTATCTGGCTGTCCTTTCTTTTGCTGTACATACATAGACATAAGTGACATGTGTGATGATGTATTATGCTGTTTGGGATAGGTGAACCAGAAGCTTTAACAAATATGGATCCAGTGACAATAGCAGATACACTAACATGTTTACAGTAATACAGTTTGTTAGAGTCTGAATCAGAAAAAAAAAAAAAAAAGCAAAATCATAAGAAACTTCTTTTTTGAATATATGTTTTCTTCTTACAATTTTCCCCACCTACACCACAGGGTTTGAAATGAGTATCATTAGATTTTATGGCATGATCATAAACCAAACAGACAATCAACATAAATGTGACACACACAGAGATGTCCCCAGCACTGCTTTGGCACCTGAACCCGTTTAGTGCAGCACACCTGAAACACTTACCAATGGAAATTGAATTTACTCCCCTGGAGATTTTTGATGAAAGGATCTTAGCTGGAAATCGAAGTGCTTATCAAATTGACGCTGTGGCTGGCAGCTGCTACAGAAGTTAAATTTGGGATGACCTCATAGATTCCCATGGCTCATGACTTGGCTGGAAATAAAAGATGGTGATACATGAGCAGATGGGGCACAGAGGTAGGAATCAAAGCTAATAGTAAGAAGAAAAAAAGCCATGAGTTAGAAGAAAATGGACTGTGGAAAAAAAGATAAAGAGAGAATATTCCTAATTCTTGTGTAGTTGTAAGCTACAGTCAAGCTCACTGGTGTAAAATATGTTCAATAATAGCTATGTGCAGTGAGGTTCTGCTACACAATCTAAACATAATTCAGACCAGATGTAACAGTATACTTAACCATAGGTGGTGCCAGGGCAGGAGATATGGGGAAGCTATGGGACAAAAAAAAGAAAAAAATCCATAGGCAGATACAGTGTTCTTGCTTATGTTCATCAAAATGAGATGTTGCAGCAGAATGATTCCATTTATTCTCTGCTCATTTTGTCTGCTGCAGCCCATAATTAATTGATCAATTTTCTCACCTTAATGAAGCAGCATCCGCCACAGGTCTTTGTGCCATATTTCTCAACGATTTCCTCAGGTTTAATCCTCTTAGTTATGTCACTCTCAATGTACACAAGCGACAGAGATAGTAACACGTCAGACATTAATACTAGGTGTTTCCTATGGTTCACCTGGACCACTGGTGATAGGAGAAGCTTACAGGTTATGAGAAGCAATTAACTTCAATTTTTTAGAAATTTGATGATACAACTTAATGATTTAGAGCCAAGAAGTAGCGGTCTAGAGGCAATACTCTGTGGTGTCAGCAGAGAGATTGACAGTGTTGTCAAAAAAGAAATCTATAGCCTAATTCCAGTGTCCTTTAGATTTATAGCATTTATTTCTTCAAGGGCAACACCAAAGGTAGCAACAACACACAAAATGATTGTGAACAATCATTTTTCCACTCCATCATCTCTAATATCTTTTCAGAATTGCCTGCAATTCATCTGATATTATTTCTGCTAGCTGATGAGATCCTGTAACATCTCTGTCATGCTTTTCAAATCACAGAGTGAAAAGGGACATTGTCATTTGGGAAAATATCATTCCCATCAAGATATAAATTCATCATGGAATGAAAGCATTACATCTTAGTGCAGACCCACCAGAGGACTTTACTTAGGGGAAACAGTTGTGCTTCCATTATATAGGCTTTTGTTGCACATGCCATTGCAAGATAATAGAATGATATTATAAAGAAAATAAAGCCAAAAACCTTGGGTTAAATACCCAACATGGAAGTCCTACTTTTGCTCATAAGTGAATTAAATAAATTAATATATTTTTAAACTGTAACCTTAAAGTAAAGTGAATATTGATATATTAGAAGTTATGGACAATTCAAAGTTATCACTAAACTAATACATTTCACCTCATGTATCATATTGATTTGATATTCTCAGAGGAAGCCAAGCTGAATTGGACTTGAGTCCCGATACAGTGCAGAGAAGAACTTACCTCATTATACAGCTACAGTGCATTAATATTGTATTTTTTCCCTTTATTCTATAAGTGAGAATGTCAATATTCTAACAAGTCTCACAAACACGCTCTAAATACGCAAACATACACAGTAGTGAAGGCCTAGAGAAATAAAATGTTCCAGACTTTCTCCATAAACAATATTATCCTGTCCTTGAGCAGAGGCATTATTCCATTGAAAGCATGCACTTTATATGTAAATGCCAGAAGTGATGATTATGTTATTCTAATCAAAATAGCCCTTTAATATTTTATAAGTTGTGGGTGGAAGGCAGAAAACAAACTGCAGCTGCAGCACTCAACGTCATGCCCCAAAGCCTGCCGTAACTTCTAACTCCTGCCTCTGTTTGTTGGAGAGGGTGTAGAGAATGCTATAAGCCATTTTTGATGTGACTTTTTTTGACTCCAGATAAGTGACTGTTACACTCTCCTAAATTAGCATGTTTATTGCTTACTGTTGCCCTGCCATGCATGTTTGCATATCAAGCTCTCAGTCCATAAGCCCTCCTTCTGTTTGATTTGAAATTGTGGAAGCGTTAGGCACACGTTAAGTGGAACTATCCTTGCTCTCAGAGTGACAATTGTTCTGCTGGAGTTCTAAGCCTCACATTGATCTTCTCACATATTGCCTGTGCTCTGTTAGCCTAATTACAACACTTTTAGAACCTTAGCAAAGAGTTGTCATGACAATCAAAAAATGTCTTAATCAAAAAATTAAAACCTGCAGTAGCTGATTTTTATGGCCACTTGGGGGCAGGGTAATAAGCTATAATGACTTTGACATGATATCTAATGCCTTAGGAAACTATTATGGCAAACGCAGAGCAATATTTGTATTTATTTTGTATTTCCAGTGTTCACTCTTCTTTTATCTCTGGTATGGACTCTACCAACTCTGGAGAGATATATCTGGCAATTTATCTACTAAATGCTCCATTGCGTTGAGCAGCTGGTTTCTAACTTTATCTGGCTGCTAGGTATTAGCAGAGTTGATGGAAGCTATGAAAGTGATCCATACTATAAAACTGCAGGCTATGAAATCAAAGCAATATTGGTTGAGCAGCCTGAAGCATAGTAATTTGCTCCACCCATCACAGATCTTGGCAAGCAGATTTCAAATCAACATACAATGCAATAAAAAATTACAGTGGTGGAAAAAAGTTTTATATTGCATAAAGAATAATTCTTAGATCTTCAAGTGCAATTTATTTTAGTATAGTCACAGCCCACATTTGAAAATAAATCTTAAAAAGACATTAAAAACTTAAAATGTATTGGCTACATAAAGAAATTTGGAGTATTGGGTCATTTTGGTACCAGTGATCCACTAATGAAGATAATGCTTTTTATTACAAGACAATTTTTGTTGCTGTGCTTTGTGTCTATATAAAGCCAGCACATTTGAAAGTTCATCAGAGACAAAACATAGGTACCTTAGGATACGGATTTTTAAAGATGTCCAAAAACTTTTTTCCACCACTGCACAACCACAAGTCATAATATTTTAGTATTAGCATGTACTGGTATAGTGTTGTGACCTAGTAGGTCCTATTCACTATATACTACACCAGCCCATTTGATGCATATGATGTATGCATCATACGCACAGGTAATCACTGAGATTTTGTTATCATCTATAACAACATATCTTGAAAGCTCACTAATGATATCACAACTTCAACATGCAGATCAAGATTTTGACCTGTGTTGACCTGCATTTTACCCACTCCTCATTGTTCATGTACTGTGCTCTGCTGCAGTGCTTTTCTTCAGTTCCTCCTCCTTCCCTCTGTTAAAAGAGGAGACTGAGGGGGAGTTAAAGATGTTGCCGGGTCCCCCAGGTATAAGAAATTAGGTCACATTGTACAGAGAAATGAGAGATTTCTGTGTACAATATACCATAGTAATTTATGCAGGTTTTCAGGGTCTCTCTCCCCATAGACTTGGGTGTTCTATCTGAAGATCTTTTTTTTCCCCATCCCCACATGCCTAAAACAAATCAGTCATTGAGTTTATTTTTGGCATAACTGTGATACAGTTAATTAGAACAGAGGAACTGTGCTTTCTCACAGCTACTGTATGAAACATGGTTTTGTCTTGAGGCCTAAGTTCCTGAGACAATGCTACATTATACATGAGGCCTATGGTGCATCAGATGTCACATTGTTACATATAATGACACTGTAACATTAGCACTATTGCTCTCTTTCTTTTCTGCTATTTTATTTTGGTTTTTCAGAAAGTATACAAACCATACAGTAACACAGTGATGATATGGAAACATTCTCCACACATCTCAAAAAAAAAAAAAAAAGACAATGAAATACATTATGATAGAGTGTTAGGTTAGCATTAGGTTGGGTTAGGTTAGTTTTTATTTCTTTCTAAACATCATCAATAACAGATTACCATGTTCATAAGCTGAGTGCAATCAAAAAAATTCAATTTCTCTTTTAGTCACATCATTTTCAATATTCAGAAAAAAGGTGTAGACTGAAGCCCATGCTCATTTTGCTTACCCCTTTTGAAAAAGATAAATTACTTTATTTAAACAACGTTAAATGAAACATGCCTCAGTAATAGTGATTACTGCTACATGATGAAGTCAAAGTAAATTGCCAAATAAACAAAAAACAAACAAACAATAAAAAAAACCATTAAATGGCAATAAATTAATTATCAAAACCAAATTTCTCTAGCCTAGAAATCTAGACGCCCCTAATGTAATGCAAATGTAATTTGCTCATGCTAAGAAAGAGTTTTGCCAACTGGCTACAGCTCACTCTGACTATGTCACTTTCTTTGTTGCCTTGATTGGTTGTAGGTTAATCTTATTGTGTGCAGAGGGATTTGAAGGACATCCGTTTATCCCACCACTTGGACTGAGCTCCGTTAATGGTGCATATCAGGTTTACTTTAGTGGGTCTTTCCCTGTTTTACAAGTGACTGAAACTGTGGCCTGAAAGATTTAAACTGCAGACCATTCCTTCCTAGCTAATTGTAATACTTCCATTAAAAATGACGTTAGGTCATCCTTAATTTCTCAATGAACCTTGAGGGAAAACCGTCATTCCCTGGATATTTATTTAATGCAACATTTTAATTCAGATATTGGTTTATTCATGAAGTCTCTTTGTCACTTTGTCATGTGTGCAAAGGTGTAGTGGAAAAACCATGTGGCAAGTACTGTCATTTAAGCATTATCTGGTATGTGCTAAAATGTCTACCTCAGTGTACTGGTATTGTAGGATATGCATTATAAGTTAGTGATATCAGTACAATATAAATGAGTTGTGTTATCGCTTTATACTTTGTGAATTGCTGCAGTAGGTTTTGATTTTATGTTGGTGTATAGAGATTTTAGTCATTACGGATGTCACCAGAGGAAAGTTTGTGTCTGTGCATCATTCATACCAATTCTCCTTTTTCAGTGTTTTTACACTGACATATAATTATTTGGCTGAGTATACAAGTCACTATATTTCTTTGAGGCATCATTCATTTCAGTGGGGTTATTAGAAATTCTGCCAGTGGTTACTTCAATTCCATTAACTGCCCTCTTACTTTTTTGTGTTTAACTGCCTTACCATCGCTTTATTAGCTTTTTCTCTTAATGCATATATTTGCCCTTATGACAGATTTTTCACTTTGCTATGTATTCATGTTACTGTATTTTCTTTACCAAAGTTCTATAAAAGTCTTTACTTGGTGTTCTTTGGTATGTTTGTTCAAGCACTTGAAATTCTGACTCTAGTGACTCAAGTTTTGCACAATATTTATTTTTCAGTCCTTTTGTGTAAGACATAATTTAGCCCCTTAAGTAATAATAATAAAGCTATTGAGGGTGCAGTGTCTGTTTGTTAGTGCAAAAGAAAAAGTTTTGTCTAATGAAGCACTATTGTCTAGACGTTTACCATTAAGCCTATTGTTTTACCTTATTGGGCATGGAAATAGACAACATTAAGGAGGAGTGATTGCTCAATAAACAAGTAAGGTATTGTGCCTCCAACACTCTATGACATTGGTGCAAAACAAGAAATTATCTGTATGCATGTGGGTACTATGAGGGCATGAGAAAAAAGAATAGTCCATGTCTTGTGGGTGTAACCACATCTAAACATCTGTCGAAATGAAGTCTGTCATGAAATTAATTGGTAATCTAGCTGCCGTGGTTACAGAATGTGGCTTATCAGAGGATCTATCAAGAAGTGTGTTGAGACAAAAAGTTGAAATCCCCTCCAATTAGAAGCACACAAGACACTTGTGCCATACAGGGGAAATTATTTTGAGTAAATGCAGGGTCATCTAAGTTAGGAGGAGAAATGTTAAAAAGTAACCAGCATTTAGGCAATGGACCTTTTCTACCAGCTTGTCTTAGCCCAGCTCTACTCAGCTTGACTCAACTCGTTATGTGTTGCGTTTCCACCAGTGCAGTCTCATGTACCAGGTATTATTTTTTAGTACATCCCACTCTCTCTTAAGTGCCTTATGTTCCAACAAGATCCAATACTGACAGTATGTACAGTATATACCAACCAGTAAGAAAATAAGTTGCAAATATTACCAGAAAGCTGAAGCAGAACCAGATGTGGGAGAGTATTTGTGCCAAAGACAATCCTGTTAGTAAAATCAAAAATATTGCACCCCAAAAATATTAACACGGATGGAAAAAGTCAGTTCTCTGTGTGTTGTGTCATTGTCTCCTCCTCTCCACAGTGGCAGAAGTCATGTGTGCAGAGACGCAGTTAGCATCATCAAAATCAGCTTTGAGTTTGGTAAATCCCAGTGTGTGTGCCTAATATCATATTTACATTATTCCCTCCCTGTATTTTGCACACTGGGGTTAAAATGCCCAATATTTCATATTCATTATAGCACACGTACTATGAACAGTGCATACCTTTAGCAAAACCTTTAGTAAATCATGCCCCATGTGACACCTGTGATTGGGTAGCACTGAAAGGAAGAAACAGAAAGAAAATGCAACAAAATAGTTCTATGAAGAACATTACAGATATAATGGTTATAGACAGAAAAGTCTA
>JANJYP010016285.1:0-19521 GCA_024605115.1 Rastrelliger brachysoma | reverse complement strand
ACCACAAAAAAGTAATCAGAGTACTCTAACGCGTTACTTTGTAATGTGTTACCCCCAACACTGCAGCACATAATGTATGAATGGGCTTTTATGCCAAACACAGCAAAGATATCAGCTTACATAAAAAGGAAAAACATAATGGTAAAGAGGTTAGATTTTACTGCTGCACACCAGAACAATAATTAAAAAATGAACTTTTTTAATCATTTTAGTGAATGACTCAGAAAAGGTTTTATTAACTGAAAGTCAAAGTTATTGTCATTCTTACTACTGTAGTTTAACCTTTTCTACTTCACTTTTCACTATATTGTGTTTTTAAACGGTTCAGTATTTTCCATTCCAGCCATGTTTTTATTTAATCCTGGGTTTCCTGTTATGTGTGAATGTGGTACACATTTTTGTTCTCTCAGGGTTCATCCACATCTCAAAGCGTCACACGGTCTTTCCTAGTAGACCTAAATGGTACCTTTTAAAAGCATTGTTAGATTAAATACTATTTTGGGCATCTAAGCTTTTGTGACTCTGTAATGCTGTGATATTGGATCGTATTAGAACTAAATCAATTCCCTGTTAAAATATAGTAAATTCTTTGAATTGTGATTGACACACTGTTTAAATATGTAATAATTTTAATGCTAGGTTTGGATATGTCAATTGGCGTTTTGTGCTTTTGTTCATGGTAAATTAAATACAGGTCTCACGCTGGTAAACTAAGACATTTTTTAAGTATTGGTCAAGTTCACAGATATCAGTGAAGCAGAGTGTATCTTCTGATTATAGAAATCCTGTTAAAAGTATGTTTAATCTTTTATTCACTGCATAGTAAAATGATAAATAAATATAAAATATGTAGCACTGTACACAGTTTTAATACAATTGTCTGTGAAATAAAGCTGCATTTAAAATACTTGAATCATTACTTAATACAATTACTCATTGGTCTCCATGATATGTTTGGACACAACTTTTAATTTGTGGGTTCATCTACATAAAATCAAGCTTACAAATATGCAGTTTCTATTGACAAACACTCACAGTTGAATTATTGTTAATTTAGCATGGCAATGTCATTGGATCTTTCTAACAAGTCAGTTAATTAAATTTCTGTTCTGCTTTGACTCAAGAGTTGCATTACTGTAATATTAATATTAATGCTCCAATCCCTCACTGAAAATGTCACTTAAGTGAAAGTACTAATGTTATAAAGTGATGTTAGCTAAAGGATGTCAAGTCTAAAAAGTACTCATAAATGGCTCCCGAGTATTATAGTAGCCTATTTATATATTAATGTGTAAGTAGCATTTTCCTATTGTACTTCGTTGATGACGTATTTTAATTATGTTATGTTTAGTTGTGTAGCTTAATCTATGACAGAGCATCTTGTTTTATCATCTCATTGTTTTTTTTTATAAAAACTAGTGTAAAGCTTTATTTACATTTATATGTTAAGGGGCTACACCGTACCTACGGTGGTTATGTTTGTAGCCACCATAGTAAAGTTAGTTGTAAGTAAAATTTGTACTTAAATGTATTTAGTGTATTCAGTGGTGTATCCAGGACATTTTTTCTGGGGTGGCCAAGATGGGACACAAAGCTATTGTGGGGCAGCCATGGCACAGCAAAGTTTAATGAATGGCAGACTATCAAAATATGTAAATACAGATGTTTTATGCACCAGTTTGTTTCAACCAATGCATAAAAAAGATAATTAACAGCTTGAATGTGAGCCTACATGATAAATTCAAACTGTCCAAACATGACTTACTATCCTGTACAGGGCGAGCTGACTACTCTTCATCACTACTGCTGTACCTAGGCTGCTAACCTGACTGATGGCTGTGGCTGGCTCTGGATCTTTTCTTTTTGAAAAAGATATTCTCTTAATATCCCTGGGCAAAATGTAATTCATCACTCAATATTTCAGTCTGTCAATTCACTTTGAAAAGTAAAAAATTATCATGATCTTTCAGAATAAAATTGCAACACACACAACTAACTGAATTCCACTAATACATTTCTTCAAAAAATGATGATCAGGAAAATTAAGATTAATTATCGATTAATCATTTCATTTTTATTATTATTTTTAAATCTTAATATGTCATTAAAAAAAAAACAAAATACAGTGTTTCCTCAATTAAATCCTTATTCCACTAACCTAGTCCAACTGCTGGTGACTGGTGACGCCCATTTCTTATGAAGTAACTCCAGATACAGATTGTTGTTGATGAAGATTACCATGTTAGCTTGCTCAGGCGTAATTCCAACCCACTCGGAGGGGACTGAACTTATGTGTCACACAGTAACCTGGAGAACCTGGCCATGGTACAAGTTTCCGATGAATTTCATCATTTTTTTTAGTCTGAAAAAGTCCCACGCCAAACCTCACCTTATCCTGTTCATGGTTACGTTCATATCTATGGCAGCTTGTGGGTAGCTGAGCTGCTTTCTTGCCCCTCTTTCCCCCTTGGTGAGACATTCACTGCCACATAGTGAAATTCACTGCCTTGTTTCAATACTACACCACACAGCCAATCTCTTGTTTCTTGTGTTGACGAATTTGAATAACTACCTGTCAGATCTGGGGTGGCCAATGAGATTTAGATTAGATGATGAGCGTGTCTATTGCAAGTTCATAGAATGGGACTGCTGAAAATGAGACTACCAAACAGCCTTGCGACTCTCAACATACTTTTTACTGCCCATTGGCACCTTGGTTGTATGCAGACTTAGCTTTATGGCATTTACTAGTGTTGTCCTCTCCTGACTAGATCCCTCCTTGTGTTGATGGATCATACTTTACTATCTGGTGATTTGATAGATGTCTGTTGGTTTGAAAGATGACAGAAGAACACAGCCTTGTTGAATTCATACTGCCAACTATAAAGTTTGGTGTAGCAGGAGTGATGGGCTGATTTTTTTTATTTATTTTTTTGCTTTGGGCTAAACTTTTAGTCTCACTCATGGAAACTCATGCTTTAGGCCTTTAGCTTCTTAAGCAGAATCTGAGGGCTGATTTGGAAGGCCTTCTCTTATTAACATGGGAGTGCCCCCATGCACAAAGCTGGGCCTATAAAGAAGTTTGGCCTCAAGACTATTCAGGACCTTTGAGTTGAACTGGGACATTGACTGCAAGCCTTATTATGAACATTAGTGTCAGCCCTCTCTGATGGTTGAATGGCTGATTAAGAGCTAATCCCTGCATCCCACTTTTCAAAACCTCATAGAAAGCCTAGCAGAAGAGAGAAAGCCAGGATATCATTGACCATGTTTTTGTAATACACTGTTGAGCAATCTTATATGTATAAAATGCTCAAATGGAAAATTTTAGCAATGTAGTATAAAGTGCAACACTCATCTCTTTAGTATAAATAAAAATGTATTTTGGCATATTGACTAATAATTCTGAAGTAGCAATGAGTCAATAAAAGAATCAAAGGTTTTAATGAGACCAATTCATTTTTTCTGTTTGTGGTACCTGCTTCCACTTTAAATACGGTAAATGCTGCATTTTTTTAATTAAGAGGCTTCAGCCTTTGATGGATAGTGTCTCATGGCAGGCTAGTACAACCTTGATATAAAAGTATTACAGAAATGGTTATTTGTGTGGTGGTGTGCTTGGAAAGAAATATCAAATTGCTCATGTAGCTGGATTTACAACCCTTACATCCACTAAGATCAGTAAGATGTCACACTTCACTGCTGTCCCAATTACTTTCAAAGGTAATTTCTACTAGACCAGCCACAAACACACACAAATGACCACTCATAAAATATACATAACATCACACATAGTTACACTGCATATGCCCTTTTATACGCAAACACCCTAAGGATGCATTACACTTGAATTAATGATACTAGCTGATTTCTTCCATGGGCCCACGTACAAACCCCAGACTCCCGAGGGATTAGGTTCAGGATGAAGAGGCTATGTTTATGGGTCCAACATGTGTCCACATGCACACACACATACACACACTCCCCCTATTATACCCCTGCTTTTTATTTTCACTATCATTTGCCTGTGAGGGGCTGAAATGATGTCATACAATACAAGCGCAAGGTCAACTCAATGCTGGCCTACATTTTAGCACCAATTTCATGTGCTTTTGCTTGTCATTCAGTTAGTCTGTGTGTGTGTTTCATCTGTAACCCAGCCCCTGTCCTCAAACACAAACACACTTTAGCTCTCATGGCATAAAACACCTACTGGCTTTATTGATTTGGCGATGAATCAATTAGTGAATTATTTAATTAGCAAAGCATTATGGGTCAGTGCATAGCTGCTCCCACCTTGCAGTGTTCCTAGGTCTCTTTAAATCATCACATATATGTTTAGATCCCATGTAGATGTGAACATGCAGTCTTATCTATGAAACATGACCACACAAAAGTTATCTTAATATACTGAATCCAGATATGATTTTAGTGAGACCTTGTAAAGATGCCCAGTAAAGTTTCTGTTGCTAGGCGCCAGACCCAGGATCCTATTTCTTTAAAGCTTTATGTGTACAGACCCAGAACTTTTCCTGTCACTCAAGTCCAAATTAGCCTTGGCTGCAGTTGAAAGAGGGAGAAATATGGACATTACGTCTACCCAGTTGAGTGGATGAGTTATGACTTGTATTCGTGATCTGGACGTTCTTTTCTTCCAGGAGCTTTCTTTGTGCTCATTAATTCATGGGAGCATTTGGGTTAAAATGCATAATGAGTTCATTAAGGGGGATTGGCGTAATCAGGAAAGGTATTGCCTTAATTACTGGCACAGGGCCAGACCTATCAGTTCTCAGTGAGATCGGCAACCTACCCTGTCCACAGAGCTCACTAATTTAATTAAGTGTACAAAATGCTACACCCTAACGTCGCCCTTGGGGGCAATTATGGCACTAGAGATTGAAAGATCTCCACCGGGGGTATTTTACTTACTGGCAGGAGATTGCCTGTGTCAGTTAGCTGATTGCATTGATTATATTGATTTGTAACAGCTTTTCGGGTAATTTCATCTGCAAAGGTGAGAGCAACACGTTGGCCCGGAGACTTTTTTATTTATTCTTTCTTTATTTAGACCGCAGACTCTTTTGCCAAGTGATTAGATGAAATGGAGCTCCACAATAAGTCTTTTAAAGTGGGAGTTAGGATCGATAGTTTTTATTTGCCGTATAAGGTCAGTACAGGTTGGATGTTGTGAATTCTTTTAAAGGCATCACAACTCTTTCATCCACTGTGTAGCTGCATGTTTGTGCTGAAGCAGCAAAAAAGCGGCTTAAACAGGCAGCTGGTTCATCTTCAGCACATGAGACAGACACACTGGACAGGCCAAAAAGCCATACAATAAAAATGTATTGAACTGCAGGTTTAGTTTATGCTATAGTTTGGTCAGCAGGTCTAGTAACACTGAACTATATCTGATATGTCAATTTATATGCTGTTATCTAATGTTTAATGATGAAGTATATACTATGAATCAAACCAAATTTTCAACATTAAGGAAAATGGTTTCACTTTCTCAAAAATGGTTTTACCTGTTTTTACACATTTATTGTAGTTGTGTATGAGTGAGAGCCACTTTACTAGGGTCAAAGCTCATTTGTTGTTCTTTACTTAAAATTTCAACTTCTCAAACACATTTGTATGTATTATAGCTGAAGTCTTATCAGAAATATGTGAGTGGGCCATATGGAGAACCCATAGAGCAAAATTAGCAGTAAAGGTATGCTATGTCAGGATCTGTGAGACAAGTCATGAGAAGGAGGTAGGGGTAACTTTGTAATCATTTAGAACAGGCTAAAGCCTTGGCTTTTGATATTCAGAGGACGTTTGTATACATTGTAATGTTCACATCTAGTGATGGACCTCTGGCCGTGTTCAACATAGACATCTGTATAAATAAAGTACATTGCATTTTACATCTGATGTTATAACAGTATATAAATGACTATAAATGACAGGAAATAATAAAATGCATGTAATGAACCCTTACAAAAGTAAATATAGATGACTTTTTCATCACATTTACAACACATGCAGAATTAGAAAATATTACCATCAAATAAAACAAAAGCAAAATAAGAGTGAGGAATGTGTCACTGGTGTTTCATATATTTGCAGCCTATGTGTCAAAGGTGTGAAGATGTTCTTCATTTAGTGTTTTCTGAATTTTATGTTTGTCAAGGGCTCGCGGCCACCATATCTGATATGCTTTTGAAACAGCAACTGGTGTGTCCATTAAAGAGGGAAATGTGACCCACCAGATTAGTTTTAAGTGCAGGCCTATAACCTTTGCTAAGCATGGCAAAGGCAAACAGAGGCTAATAGTTAGATGAGCAGTTCATCAGCGCTGATTAAGAGGATCGGGTGACAAGATAATCCAGAGGTGGCATGGTCATTAACAGTGGCCAAAGAAGAGTAAATTAGCTGATTAAACAACTTCCCGCCCAAGCAATGCCAAGCAGACAGAAAGGAAGGGCTTCATGAGTGATGGATGAGGAGGCGTAGAGGAAGTGTTTATGTCACTAGCCAGTAGAGTTGTCACTGAATGAGTGAAGTGTCTTCATCAATTTGGAGCCATTACCATGTCAAAAGGAGAGGATTGTGGTTGAGGGAGGGGAACAGATTGGGGGAGGAGAGAAGCAGAAAGCCCATCTGCATACTACGAGCTTATTCATTTTCTCACACACACTCACACGCACACACACACATACTCTTCGCTCCGCCAGTCCCTCCCCCCACCCCAGGCAGCCCAGTTTACCGTAAGGCTGTTTAATTTTCCTGAAATAGGGCTGTGACAGCTGTGTCATGCTGATGAGAAGGTTTTGAAAAGAGTGGCAGCCTGTCACATCTCATCTATCTCAGCTCTGATACTGCTGAGCCTCCCCCTCTTCTTCTACTGCCTTCACCTGTGTCTCTTCGCTCCTTCATCTGAGATGTCAGACCTTTTTCTTCAAATAAACACAACAGTTCCAGTCTGTTAAAGTGATGTGTACGCACGTTAGGGAGGGGCATTGATTGACGTTGGAAAAGGACAAAAGCAATAACTGGGAGCTGTTTTTTATTTCACCTACATTGATTGTTATAGGTCTCTTTATCATTTGACCCGGCTCAATTATGCCAATTGGATGGTGCGGTGACACTATGAAGTTGTGGGGACAGTAAAATGAAACACAGGACTGGTAGATTAAAGCATGTGTGTGTTTGAGGAAGGTGGAAAAAACTGATGTAGATGAGTGTAGAAATGGCTTGTTGGTGGAATATGCATCACTTAAGATGTGTTACTCAGCAGAGAAGGACAGCAATTTAAATGTTAGTGATGTCATTTCCACCTGTCAGTCATGTCAGGGATGCGATAAAAGTGGTGCCATTACATAAATGAGATGTTGACGTGACCCTCTATATGCACAAATGCAGACACACACATCTCTTTTGTTTTATGTAAATAGAATACAAATCCAGTAAAGGACCTGAATCCCTTCTGTCAGCTACAAGGAATACTTTTGTCAGTTGTACATCTAGAGCATCCAGAAAATTCTGAAAGCATCAAATATAAATTGAGCCTGTCTGTTTTTGCATCAAATTAAGTTAAAATGTAAAAAGCTATATTCTTAAATTCATATGAGCAAGTTTTGTACATTTTCTTTCTTTGAAATGTCTTTCTTGGATTACCTTTAAACAAAAACTCTTGTTTCAAACAGCTCTTCAAAAACATTTTTTTTGCACTTGCCACTCTGCAATAAGTCCCACACTAGCAAGAATAAATGAGACTTGAAACACTAGTCAACAGTAAATGAATTCCCAATTGTTTTTATAATCAGTTTAAATTTAATTAATTTTCAATGACAATGTAGGGTTCAAATTAAAATGATTGAAATTACAGTCTTCGACATCATTAAAAAAACAAAATNAAAAAAAAAAAAAAAAAAAGATTAAGGTAAGCGCAGATAATTGTTACTCCCTTAGCAGATAAATGTGAAAAAAACTTTCTAGTGTTCTCTCCACCGTCTGCACAATGAAATTAAAATATCTAAACCAAATAAGAAAACATTTGAGCGGAGGGGGTATTTAAATATAGTGTAATTCAGTGAAACCCTTATACTCTCAGGAATAACTTGAATAATAGCAAAAATAGTTGCCAGAACAGCTTCTTCTTGGATGAGACTGATGATCTGCCTTACTACTGACTGCACACTGACCTGCTCACTAGATACATAAATATATATAAATATAATTTCAACATCAATTTTATTTTGTCTTTTATTTTTTTAATTATATTAATGTGCATATATAGATTTATTTATTATTTTTAATTTACTAGGACCTGAGTACAATATTTAATTCCTTCATGTAGGCTACTACATGACTGAACGACAAATAAAAATCATTGAATCCTTGAAATGGGACTAATTGTTCGTTGCTCCCCTAAACCAAAGGTCCAAAGGCAAACTCTTTGTCAGCCCAGAGCTTAAAAGGGCCAGTGTGTAGGATTTATGTTTCCATTTGTCTTTAACTGCCTGAAATTAAGAATTGTGGTGTTATGTGTTTGTTACCTAAGAATGAGTCCTTAATTTCTACATTGGGAGCATTTACTCCACTTTGCTGCTGTAGAACCATAACAGGCAAACCAGATACTGACTTTAGAGAGGGACTTTTTTACAGATTTCGTGACCACCAAAAGTGGTGCTTGGAAGAGGAGGGAGAGAGGTAGAATTCAGCTGTTTGCAATCTGCAACTACACCACAAGATGCCACTAAATCCTGCATACTGGTCAAAAGACAACAAGCTACTTTTTTAAATCATGAAATATAATGGTTAGATTGCACTGTGGTATATACCAAAAGTAGTTACCTGTCTTTACTATGATCTCTCTTTTCTGTTATCTATGTTTTCTCCCCTCCTGTGTGAGTATTGAACATCAGTGAAATGTACTCAAAGAGAACATCCTATACTCTAACTGAGGCACTGATGGCAAATTTCTATTCCCCAACTCAATATTCAGGTGTTATGTATGAAAATTTGGGTTCACTTTGTGAATGCCTCTGTGCACAAACAAATTCAGGTACCTGTACCTATATGAGGACATGCAAGTGCATGTGTAACCTTCACAAACAGTGTATGGAGCCAATGTGACTACGCCTCAGCCTAGGACTGTATTAATGATGCCTGCCGCTTTGATGCTGTCAGGTAGACAGATTACCACTGCTCTTAACCCTCTTTTGAACTCAGTGTGCCACACAAAAGCCAGCTGTACGCCTTCATACCGGTGCAAACACTCAATGCCACTTTACTTACTGTCATTATTTCACAAATGAAGGAAGGACACATTTATTTTGAGTCAGCATTAAGATCATATGCCACTCAGTGAAAACAGGCTGGATTAGAAAGGTCAACACCTCAATAAAGGCGTACAACAGTTGAAAGAGGAAAAGCAACATCATCATATGTCGATTAGCTCTACATCCCTGGGAAAGCAAATATGGTTATAGCAACAAAAAACTCAGACCAATCAATATGGGAAAAGTTTTGGAGAGTTATAAAGTGGTAGTTGGGTTAAGTGTCTGCATTGGCACACCAGTTAAAGTATGAGGACCAGGATGAGAGCCTAAAAGGCAAATGAAAATAATCAGTAAACATGGCCTTCTAATTTCTAATCTATCCATTTGTCAGTCCATTTAATAGTTTTATTCAGTCAGAATCAAAGTCATCCCTGGAGCTACACTGTTAGCATGGCTAAAACCATAAACACATATTCACTGTTAGACATAAAGAATTTTATCATTCATTAAATTATATATTTAAAAAATCCCATTTGGAGCCACGTACAGCATGGCTCTAATGATTTAAGGTGATGTGAAACACAATTTCTGTTCATCTCTGTTCTGAATTTTTTTTCATATTATATAAATATATGAAAAATCTATTTTGGATTATTTCTAATTTCATAGTATTGCTGTACTTAAATTGATGTGTAAACATGTGACAGCAGTGACAAGAAACATCTTTCAAGAATCGTGTCTGATGCTGATATTTAAATTTGTAATTTATGATCTAAACAGTACATAAATCCTTGTTTTAGCCTTAGTAAGTATTGTTGGAGTATGTGGTATACATTCCAGGTAGAACAGAAAATTGCATCCATGTGTTTCTTTGCAGTGTGAAGAGCTGAGGTGGGATATGTGGGGGTGGAGGTTGTGGTGGTGGTGGTGGTGCAGAGGGGTTGGAAGGTCAGTGTCTCTTCTGCCCAAGGAGGGGCTGCTGTCTTTGTAGGTGTGGGCGAGTAGGTGGAGGGGGGATTTAATTAGAGCAAGTGCCTGCTTCCCCCTCTGGTCCCCTGCTCCGTATTACTACTTGCTGCCAAGGGTTAACTGGCCTGATAAATGGGATCAGTTGCACTTGTACACACACATATACATGCACACACCTGTTTTGTAGAGACGGACCGGCTAAGGCCTAAAAGATACTGATACGATACTGAAATATAATTTAACTTACACTCTACACGCTGTAGATATTTAGCCGATATTGACCCATAAGCAGATGGCAGAACAGCTGTGTCAAGTTTTGAATGTTGGAAATCAAAAGAAACCTAAAGAAACACTTCATTAGTGTTCCAAGTCACACACCTCCAGCATAAGATGTTAAAAGGCAGCTTGTAAAATTAAAACTATTCTTAAGGTGATGTACCTGGCTCTGGTCAACTGCAAACTCCCACTCACATCCTCATCTGACTCTTTAGGATATATAGTATAGCTGAAATATTGGTAGATTGCATCCCTCCATTCATTTATCTAGCTTTACTTCTAGACATTAAAGTAAGTAAAGTGATGTGAAAGAGACAAACATATAAAGCAGTATCAAAAACAAGTATAAATTCTTGAGTACATCTTAAATTCTTAAAGACGTCACCTCACAGTCCTGGCCTTTTGTGGTGTTTACTGTGCATCCCAAAAAAGAAATCTATGATGAAAATGTATCAGTCTGTTTGGTGACATTCATAAGGTCACTTCCTGAGAGTCTATCTGTGTCAGAACACCAATGAAGAAAAGTATGTTGGGTGATACGTTGCTAGTGCATGTTTTTTCATAAATCTATGTCTTAATCAAAGCGGTGGCCATGTCCATTAATAACCAAGTGTGGTTGGCCTGATGACAGAACACAATGCACCTAATGGAACAATTTATTTCCATAATGCTGCATTGTCAGGGCAAGCGCACAACCTCTGGGAGGGGGAAGCAGAAGAGAGGGAGCCAGTGCAAGAAAACAAAGAGGACAATGAAGGACATTATAGGCAAATTCAGTGAGTTTTGAGAACATTAGTGGGTGCATCCATATTTGCATATTAATGGTAGAAGAAATAAATGGTAACAAGTATCTTCCCAAAAACTGAACAGCATTACACTTATAGAGATGTTTTAATTCCAGTGTATAGCTGTGGGAGACACACTGGAGACTGCTCACACTTTAATGAACCTCCTGTGAGGTGAGTGAGGGCATATATTGATTAAAAGGTCAAAACACCTGTACTGGCAAAATTCCCCTTAAATAAGACTACACTCATATTTTAAATAAGATTATTAATTACTGCCTTAATACTGAGGCTTTACGCAGGGACACTTTATCATGCAGTACTGTCAGTCCTTGAGTCCTAACACTAAGCCTGCTGTTTTCTTGTTCTTCAATTACACTGTGGAAATAGAGTAAAGAAAGAGTATTTTGTAGGCGGCAGAGCAGGACACAGTGGATGTTCTAATTAGTGACTGAAGTTTTGTGTCGGCCACATTGTGAAACAGGGCAGGAGACAAATCACCTTGCAGCAGCTTCATCATCCTCGCTTGTCAGAAGCTCTGACAGAACAGACAATTATGGAATTGCTAATTCCTCAGTTAGCTCATTCAGAGCCAGTTGCAGTTTGGCACATCTGGAACCTTTCCTGAAAGTCAACACATCAGAGCACCGAGAGCACCAAGTGCAAACAACACTTAGAATAGAATATTACAAACGCTAATAATCACAAACGCTAATCTCATATGGATATTTGAACAAAACCAAATGTCAATAAACACAAGATTCAGCAACGTGAATGTGATTGTTCCTCAGAATGATGGACACGCACACTAGATCCCAGTTTCTCTTTGTTTAAAAGAGGATGTCAGTTTTTATTTAACCACCTTATTTGTATTGTACTTTTCTTGACAAAGGCTTTACAATGCATAAAAGTAATACCACAAGGGGTCAACACACGCAATATCAATGACTGAAGTTAGTTAAATTCAGCTGTGGTGAAAGATGATGATTAAAAATAACTTTGTAAAAACACTTTCCAAGTGAATTTTGCAAAAATATATAAAATGATCATTAGTTACTTATTAATAACTAACAGCTGGCTAGGGAGCCTCAAGTAATGTAGCTGCGACAAAAAACATTTGATCTAAAATAAGAAATTGAATGTCGTACTTAAGTAACCAGTGGTGTCTGACATTGTGTGCAGTGGGTTTTAATGAAGATGCTCAGTCCATGATACTCCATTTATTCTGACCACAGAAATAAATGTGTGATGTATAACTTGAGTTCCTACATAAAATAATGATGATAATAATAATGATACAGAAATATGTTAGCATAGTGCAAAAAAAGTTTAAGCTCTCAAACAAACTTGTAACTGTAATTTAAGAGAAAGTCTGCACTACTCTCATATAGAGTATAGGAACAAAAGGAGGGGAGTATAGGTGGCAGATACAATATATCTAGGGGTGAACGTCAAGGTAAAGAAACTGATACTTCCCAGATATTGACTCTGGTTTTGTTTCGTGAGCTCTCTCAAGTCTCAACACATCTACAGTGATTTTGTCATTGCATTAATACATATTACTTAATTAGTTATTATTTAACTCTCTCATACATGCCTCTTGCTACTGTATATTGACTCTGTTACACGAGGTGGCAAGACACAACTCCAAAGAGACAACTTAATGCTTCACGCAGTGAAGGTCAAAAATATCTGAATTTCACTAAAGGATGTGTTTTAGAAAAATAACGCATGTTTATTCAACCATGATTAATTGACATGGTCAAATTTCAAACAGCATCTTCGGCATATGTGGATGAAGCAGAGAACAAAGGGACACATCAAAGGTCTCAGATTTGGATTAATATAGCTATAAAGGCTGTATTGTATGAGCGCCTGTCTGTTCCTGTTCAGGAAGACCTCAAAGGCAAAGGGGGGAGCTGAATGGCAAAGATATGCAATTATCATTAAACTATTATTATATAAATATAACAGTAGCACACACTTTAAGACAAACTCTCCTGGTGGTTATTGTTGCACTTGTTTGTCCACAGAGAAAGTGTCAAAATAAAAATTGTGTATAGAAAGCAAACCCTGACCCCTGGGTGATACCACAAACGAACTGAAGGGCAGAACTCCAGATTTAAGGTTGTGACAAAGGTCTTGTTTAATTATGATAATTGTCTTTATGTCTCAAATGAATATGGTGAATTAAATTAAAGTACCACATATAAAACCTTTGGACCCATGTTTATTAAATGAACATGGATTAGTCAGACTGCTGATGGATTGACATTTTCAAAGCACATTTTTAACCTGAATAAAATGGAGAATTTGTCCTTCTTTAGTTATTTGTGACAGGCCGACTTAAAATGATTTAGGCTACCTTAAAGAATGAGCATGTCTAGTTTATCAGGAGGAGGGGCAGCTTATTCAAACCAATTAGCGCATTGGCAGAGAGGGATGAGTTCCCTGACCTCTCTACCCTTGTAGCTGTAAATAGAACAAATTTAATGAACAAAGAGTGAGTGAAAGAAACATGAGTGAATGATACAGTCAAGTTTATTTAAACCACCTTAAATCTAAAACTTAACACAGTAGTTTACGTTCCCTATAAGTCAGTGGCTCAATGTATTGATGCTACGCTATAAATGTAAGGCTAAAACAAAGACAAAAACTATTTTTTCCATGTGCACTGTTATGTGACATGTAGAGAATTATTGAAACTTAAAAGTTAAATGCTAACTCTTTACATGTCTATGAAGCTATATAACATGAATACAAAATTAATGTAGATCTGTCTGTTAGTACTCTCATGTTGATGTGAGGGTATTTTGACTTTTGTCACTTCATCAGAGCTCTGCTGCCAAAGGAGCCAGACTGACCACACTTTGTCACACCTCTGGCGACATTTTGATCAATTGAGAGCCATTAAAATACACCACAATGCTGTGATTTACATTTGCCACAGTGTCATAGATTGACAAATCTTAACAGCGCTCCATTAGTCTATTGACAAATTCAAGTGACTGATCAATTCATATAAATTTTTTGGAATATTGACTGCCTAACAGAAATTACCTGATGAGAGGTGCCACTTCTCAGAGTGCAGAAAGAGACTCATTTGCTTAAAAGATTAGTCTTATGCATGATTGAATTTGTTTTCTAATCTGCACAGCCTATCTTGCGCTGCTCATAACAATTACTTGAAGTAACAGAAAGATCTAATTGGATGAAATTAAAAAAAAACTTCCTCTTTTCCTCTTGCTCTGTCTCTATGAATGTGTGGAGCTGTCTGTGTTGTGTGCTTGTGTGTGCAACCCTTAAATACACATGATGGTCTTTTGTTTTGCGAGCTAATTTACTTCAAGGCCAGCTGCTGAGTTTGATATGTATTTATATGAAAACAGCTCCTGCTTATGCTTATTGGTATTTATTTAATGTGGCTACAATCAGTGTTTTATGTTAACACTGGATCACATTACTGCTTCTATGTCAAAGAGGTCTCTCTTAGTGATGATCCTACTGGCAATTGTCATCCTACCCTGTGGTTACTCTCATTGCTAAGGAGCTTTTTTAGTTTCTTTCAACTCATTGTCGGAGGTTTCTGCACCGCAACTTTACTACTTCTTTAATTCAGTCTCATCACTGACATACTGTAGTTTTGAGCCACACTATACAGTCAACAGATGAAGTCAGCAAAAAAAGTCATGGAGCATTTAGGAAGAGGAATATTTCTCCAGGGGGCCAGAAACATAGCTAGCAATGTTGCTTTGCGTCTGCAAGTTGTTAAACTTTATTAGCAACTGTTTGTATCTACTGTCTCAAAATGTAGACGCTGCAGGTTTAAATATTTTCTGCAAGTGAAAGAAGTAGAATCTGAGCAATACTGGATTTTGTGTACTGATGCCAATAATGATATTAGTGAGTAAAAGAATCCTGATATGGATATATCAGCAGATAATCACATTTATACAGATTATACACACACATTTTTTTGCAATAATCCCTCAATTATGATTATCAACATTTGTGACTGAAGACATATTTTACCATTTAACAAAAAGAATTATTGGTTAAAATGACATCAATCCACTGAAACAGTAAACTTCGTGTTGCTCTACTTAAAGTCTGTCTGTGTCTTGTGCTCGTTATCTTTCACTGCTGTCCTCTCCCTCTCCCCTCAGTAACCTTTGGCTAGTGTTAACAGGTAAATTGGGCAATAAGAGAGCATTATCTGAGAGCTAATGACAGTGGGCGATTTCCTCACAGTGGAAAGCATTGTCGAAGAGATGCTAATATGATCAACAAGTCTCATCCCCAAAGTAGCAAGGTGGAGATTTAAATGTCATTTTCGACAGGAAAGTGTGGCTCGCAGTGGAAAGATATTTTATTTGAAACACTCTGCATACAAAACTGAAACTGAGTCGATTTGCAGAGAGAAACAGGGGGGAGGAAACAATTAACTGGCGGAGATTTCAAAGCAGTTGGTGGCTCTGAATATCCTCATACAGTAAGTGGCCAGATAATGCATAGTAGAAAGGCACACTCAGATAGCAGGGTGAAAGTAATGATGTCTTGTTGTGACTGATAAGGTACATTTATCTCCTATCTCCCATGTCTTTGCACAATGGGGCCCTTGTATAGCTGATAGTAAAAGACAGGGCCGTTATATGGAAGGACCCATTAAATGGTCATAAAACTCACACTGGACTGGATAATGTTGAAAGGAAGCTTTTGTTTCCTGTGTGGAAAAAATAAGCAGGTGAGCTGGGAAAGAAAGCTGCAAGGTTGGAATCCTCCAATTTAGATCAGATGCCGACTCTGAAGTTGTGATGTTTTATTTCCTCTATTGTGGCTCATCAAACACTTCCATTTTATTAAGCTGCCATTGATTAGCTAAGATCAACAAGGTAACACTTTTCATTACAGCATCATGCATTTATTTATATATGCACAAATGTGTCAGGATTGTTTAATTTCTTCTTGACACAGTTGTTTTTGGAACTAAAGTGTGACATTCACCTATATATTGTAATACACTTTTGAATCATCCATGCTAGAAATTAAATAAAGAAACAGAAATTAAATTGTAATCAGTTTTTTTTTTTTTAGTTTGGCAATGTTATTTGCTCAGTCCAACTACTATGGACTGCATTGGTCCATATTGATACGTCTCAACAACTATGATGACAATTTGTATTTTGTACTTTTTGGTAATTTAATACATCTAGCTGTACTTTGTGTTTAGTGCTAATAGAGATACAAAGTGGAAGAAGTGTTTGTCATCATCATGTGCTCCCATTTCAAAATTTTCTTTAAAAAATGATCAATTTTACTCAAACGTTGAACTGTCCTGGATAACCTAACAAGCATACAGGTTTATGTTATGATCAACAAGTTCTAATTATTTCAAGATAGTCTATTGAAAATACTGTTTTGTCCATCATTTTCCTTTTGTTGCTATGGAGAAGAATCCAGTCAGAGTCACAAATCATAACATACTTTATCTTAAATGTATGTTATGATTTGTGACTCTGACTGGATTCTTCTCCAATTATCCAAAACTGAATCAAAAGTGAAGTTCAGCCTGTATATGGCTTTACATTTGTAAAGGTTCCTAGAAAACAGATGGATTTTTTTTTTTTTTGCAAAGGACTGTATTTTGTCCCTACCAGCAGCTCTTTGAAGTGCTTATATGCAACTGATTTGAGGGACAGGAAGATGAGCAGTAAGGGACCAAAGAGGTAGACAGAAAGAAATTCACATCCAGTGGGCTAGATGTCATATGGCGAAGCTCAATATTGGTTAATAAATGATGGGGACAGGGTACAGAGACTGAGAAGAGAAGTAAAACTCTAATAAATTACTTTTATCTCCTTAATGAGACAACATTAATTTTGGTCTCAAGGTCTGGCAGAAAGCTGGCTGATTTATCATCTGCCTCTAACAGTGTGGGAATTAGTCTAATTACTGGGGAGTATGGAGAGCTGATTTTCACTTCACAGAAAGCCCATTGTGCACATGGATCGTTCATCACATCCATGGTCGGGATGTTGTACTGCAGGCCTGGTGAGAAACGTCAGATGCGTGTCAGCAATGTCCCTGAAGGCCACATGTGCCACAACAAGCATGAAATAACTGCAGAAACAGGAATGGACGTAAACACACACACACACACACACATACACCAGGTCTGCTGTATGGTGTTGACAATCCTTTTAAAACCACCCATGCTTATTACAGCATCTGTACAGTTTTAATTTACTGTTAACTGCATGAAGGTTATCACTAGGTAAGAAAAAGAAAACAGCATCATCAGCGACTCAATACGAGTCAATCATGTGCTGACTAGGCGAACAACTTGCAGACAGAAAGCACAGTAAACCTATATTAGTTTTAAGACAGGGCAAGCTGTCTCAGAGCTGTGGTAATGATTGAAAAATATGCATGTAATTGCTGATAAGCTCTTTAATGTTTCAGTAAACTCTTCTCCGCCGCTAAGTTTACTGACGCATAACTGCTCGATAAACTGCGGCTTTGTAGTTCAACGTCAAGGGCTGGCGGTCCCTTTGAACCAAATGTACTCAGATGGCAGGAAGGTGTGTGCTGCATTTTGAGAGTTCTGCAAAGAGTTCAAGAGGGCATATGCAGCAGAGTAGAAGGAAGGAGTTTAAGGTTGTATGTCAGATTAACTATTAAGAGGTCCTCCATAGATATTTCAAGAAGTTCCAGTGAGTTTTCACCTACCACATGAACTACTAGTTGTGATTGCGGATGTGTGATTCAAATGCAGGCATCATCTACACTGACTACCTCAGCAACAGAGTAAATGGTACAAGTCTAGTTGCACTGCACTGTGGCTTACCCAGACCTCTAAAAGGTCTTTCTCTAAGGGGATCAATACAGGATCACATTTCTATTAGCCGAAATGCAAAAGGAAAAATGCTCAATTTCTGTTATTTGAAGTGCAATTACCTCCCAAGTTAAAGGTACCCTATGTGTTTTTAACTACTGTCTAGGAGGTATGAGTTAATTCCTTTAGTTTAGTCTTGTGTACATGCACAAGGATGCGCATACATGTGCACAATAGGTCGCAGTAACACGTCAAGAGTTGTTAATGACAACAAATTTACCTGGGAAGGTGTTAGTGTCAGATGCATATCATACATAATGAGTTTAGTTGAGTAACACTCAGTGTAAATATAACTTTTATTTGTTTGCAATAAAACTCAACAGGACAACTTCAAATGAGATAGCAAATGTATTGCACATTTACTACACAGGAAGATGTAATAATTGCTTAACTAAGAATGCAAGTATGGCAATGTGACTATGGAGGGCCTGGGCAGGAATTGAACCCATAGTCTGCAGGGTTAGAGTCAGGTGCGCTGACCATTCGACCAAGTAGCCAGGGCACATGATCACTTGGAGGCATAGTGACAGGACCATCAACTATCACGCAAGTAAAGCAGATCTCTGACCCAGACTCACAGGGGCACAAGAATGCCTGAGTTAACAGCAAATCAGTTTTTGCACAAAGTTGATTCATTGAAATTTACAACATTGTAGTTCAAAACCTTCCACTGGGGACACCAGGTTAATACAGGCATGAGTGCGCACATCTCACAAAACCTCTTAAAATCATCATTTATTTATTTATTTATTTATTTTAATTTATACTTACATATTAACTTCTTTGCTTTTTTATTAGTTTAAATTATTTAAAGCTGGATGCTACCCTGCAAAACAACTTTGCAAGCATACACTTTCAGGACAAGTCTTGATCTGACAAGTACTCCAAAAGAAGCATTTAGGGGTTTTTTTCTGTTTTTATCACTAAAAAAATACCAATATTTGACTAGCAAGCCTAGTAGGCATCATTTGAACCCTTCAAGGAGAAAATATTGTGCAAAGCGCTTCTCAGGCACAGGCAGCTGACACTGAATGCAAGGCCAGAGTTTCAGGCACTGATTCAATTTAATTTGTGCACCTCTGTCAACAGGACTGGGTGACGGATTTACCCCTGCTCTGCCTATTTAAATTACTTTCAAATCATAAAAGCAAGGGAATGAGGCTATGTGGGGGAAGAGGTTGAGAGAAACAGGCAGAAAGCAGCACTGATTTCCCTGGAGCAAATTACCTCTATATCAGCGCCAGAGACAGGCGGTAATCTGCCTGATAGAGAGCTGAGGGTGAGAGAGCTGAAAGAGAGAGAGAGAGAGAGAGAGAGAGAGAGAGAG
>JANJYP010016265.1:0-17722 GCA_024605115.1 Rastrelliger brachysoma | reverse complement strand
TCGGCCCTTTCTGGAATGAGTTTGACACCCCTGATCTAGAGGGTCGCAGGGAAGCAGGAGCTGATCTCAGCTGACAGAGCGAGAGGTGGCAGTCAATCATAGAGCAAAGACATTTAAAAACAGACAGCCATTCATACTCACACCTCTGGGCAATTTTGAGTCAAAAATTAACCTAACCTGCATGTTTTTTGTCTGGGGGAAAAATGTGTAGGGGAAGAGGGAGGTAACTAAAGGAGAATGAGGAGACAAACTAAAGATCTTCTGCAATTTCAGGTTTATTTAAAACATACTTAAAAAAATGTCCAATAAACCACAAAGCTGACACCAGCAGTCAGAGAACATTATTCACAAAAACACTAGCCAATGATATCACCATTTCAGCCGGAAGGCCCACTGGTCCTGGGGAATAAGAGAGCTGGTGCTTTATAATGGGCTGATTAGGATTGGCTACAGCTGTGGTGATCAGCTTAGGGAGAAGGGCAGTACCTGACAAGAGAGAGAAACACCAAGCAAAGCACAGCACCACACACTATGGCATGTAACAGTGATGAAGCTGAAGTGATAATCACTGCACCACTATACTAACTTTAACCCCTATAAACTTGAGTGAGATATTGTAATAAAATTAATTGCCACCACTTTGCAAAATAGTGTGAAGACAAAATGTCACTGCCACTTAAAGAAAAATGTAATGTGTTTATAATCGTGGGATTTGAGAGGTCGTCAGTGTCAAGGTTTTATTGTAATTTCAACACATGGGAATCAGTAGCAGAAAATAATAAATGGTGATAATAAAATACCAAAGTATGAAAAATAGCATGTAATATTACATAGGGATAGAAAGAAAAATAATCACTTTTTCTGGTGTGTTTTCAGTGTTTTGTGGAGCACAACTGGTTTCACCTGATTGGGATCATCTGTGGTCTGGCCATCTATAACGCCACAGTGGTGGACCTCCACTTTCCTCTAGCTCTCTATAAGAAACTGCTGGAGGTGGCGCCGACACTGGAAGACTTCATGGAGCTCTCACCCACAGAGGCCAGGTAACCATGAAGTAGTGAATTTAAATTTGAAAATTCAAGTTTCAGTCAACATATGTATGTTTAATGTTAAAATGTAATTTTCCCACGCCCGTCTAAGAACATTGTCCCATGACAGCTGACATAGGTCTCTGCATGATGATGTAGCTACATATAAACCCCTTAGCCAGGGGACAGACGGAGCACTTGCAGCTTGAATGGGGGAAGGGGGCGTGTTCTGTACTTTAACCCACGTCACTCACAGCTGAGTGTGTGTTTCCATTTAACAACCTGGAAAAAAAACCCACAGGTTTAACAGACATCTGACATCATAAGGCTATAAATATAGCAGAAAATCACAAGAAGCATGATGTGTCCCTTTTTAAAAAGTGAAAGAGGTCTGAGTGTTATTTTAAAGCAACTTAAACACACACAAAAAATACATGTTTATCATCATGGTGCAACAAGTAAGTGTCATTCACTTACATAAGCTGTGTGTTTTTTTTTTTTTTTAATAGCAATAAACTCTCGAGGAAACGCCTCTTCATTGAATTTGGAGCAGGAAACTTAAGCATTTCCTCAGCGTCTAATTGTCTCCAGCTGTAAACACAAACGAATGTTCGCACTATTGATTTTAATATTGGTGCTTTAAACAAGTCGGACACATCAGTCTGTAGAGTTTCTGTTAGAGGCAGCAAAACCATGAGGGATGTGACCCAGAAAACAACTTTAAATGTGCTGAAGTTTTATTTGTACTCTTGTTAGACTTTGAACTTTGAACTAACTGGCACTTAACACAAAGATTAATTTAATTTGTATTGTTGAGATGTCGGAAGTTACTTCAGTCTGTAGTTTGTTGGGCCACATGAATAATATTTCATCTCCTTTCTTTACTAATTAGTATTTTCTTTGCCAGCTTTGCTTGGCTGTTTCTGTTTCCACGTTTACTTTGTTTTGGTTGGTAAATATCCAACGTGATATTTGGAGGAAAGGTAACAAAACACTCCCTGTGAGTCACTTTCCATTATGAGCTCTTATTGTTAACACTTAGCCTCTAAAGCTAACGGACAGTTTTGGGGGTTTCTTATTCATTTATCCCATGTAGCTTTAGGATGGGAACAGCTGATCCCTGGATTTTGTGTGAACTGATTAAATAGATTAAAACCTGAGATGGAAAATGAACACACATTAATATCCTGCAGAATACAAACAGAGCAACTACTGATGAGTTTCTTATTTCACACTAAAAATAAACTGAAAACTTCTTTGTGTTTATTACCATACTTCCCTCACTCCTCTTGGCATCAATCATTCTCCTTTATTCTTCTGTAGGAGTCTGCAACAACTTCTAGACTATGATGGAAGTGATGTTGAGGAGACGTTTCTTCTCAACTTTGCTGTGAGTGTAACTTTTCAACTTTTACCACAGTTTTTAATAAATGGTAAATTACAGGACGGAAGGTTAGGACTAGTTAACTCATCTCACAGGTCAGGTGAAGGTGAATTAAACTGTTTTTGAACTTGAATTATTCAAATCGATGAGAACATTATTTAAAATGAGATCATTATAAAGCTGCTCTGCCGGTGTAAGTCTTAGATGTAAAACTACATTATCTGTGTCGTCTCCTCAGATCACAAGAGAAAACTACGGGATGACAGAAGTAAAGGAGCTCATCCCTGGAGGAGAGAGCATCAGTGTGGACAAAAACAACAGGTGAGACAAATACATGCATGAAATCATATTATTTTTTGTGTATTCTGCTCTTTGGATGATAAACTATGAGGGTTATTTAAAGTGTATTTTTCTCTGGCGCCCAGATTATCATGAGCTCAAACAGCTGGCATCATTGCACTAGCTGAAGGTCGTAGCATGTGTTGAAAACATAAAAACACAGAGTTTATTTAGTGTCAGTGTTTTTTTTTTTTCCCCACCATCTCCACCTCATTCCTTAAGCTCGTCCTTGTGCCAGTGGCACTGATTGCATGAAGTCCTCGGAGAGTTGTCGGGCGGTGTCAACATGTCTGGCTGCTGGTGTTGAACAGATGGCGAGTTGGCAATGACCCAAGTCACGGCTTCAAAACCCGTGTCAACACTTGAACTGATATGAAAGTTAAATCTGGTGTTTTAGTGTACACCAGAGTAAGAAGGACATCAGCTTTTCCATCACACATTGAATTAGAGTTGATTTAGACTCAGAGTTAATTTGTCAGACAGCAGTTTGTTATATAACAAAGTCAGATGGATTTACTTCTTTTTTTAGAGCATCTTTCTTCCTTATTTCAATGAATTTCCTGTTGAAATAGGATGTTGCAGCTGTATGAGAAACAGTCATCATTTCTGTGCGTAAATTTATTTTGTCTTGTGACAGTGGTTGGATTGTTTAAAAAATCTGTTCTGTTTGAAATTACTTGGAGTGTTTTATTAATCAATTCCTCCTGGTTCATGATGAAGTCACCATTCAAATATTTGGTTTTCTAGAAAGACTAAAAAAAACCTCAAAAGTCCAGTAACATTTTTAGTACAGAACAGTATTTTATATTATATTTTATGTAAATATTCCTGTAGTTCACCTTGAAATACTTATTCTGCAGGTTTGTTTAATGTTAAACTGGGCCATATGTTTGTACTGACAGACTTGTAGGTGTATCCGCCACCTGAAGAGATTATCGATTTAATGAGCATTGTCTGCAGTGAGACATAAACACATTTAGGCCAAATGAAGAAGTTGTAGATGAACTGGTGTGAGACTGATCGATATCGTCATGATTAAAAATTAATGGCTCTAACCACAGTGTTGTTTATTTTCAGTAACACATCAACACACACACACACACACACACACACACACACACACACAATGAGAGAGGAAGTGAGTGTTTACAGTCACGACTTCAAGTCTGAATAGATTTTTTCCTTTATAAGCTGATTGTAAGGAAAGAACAAATAAATGCTCTAAATACTTACGTGTGTGTGTATGCGTGTGTGCATGTGTGTGTGCTTGTGTGCGTGCCTGTGTGTGTGTGTGTGTTTCAGGAAAGAGTTCGTGGAGGCCTACCTGCGCTACGTGTTCTCAGACTCAGCGAGCGAGCAGTATTCAGCCTTCTCATCAGGTTTCCTGAAGGTGTGTGGAGGGGAGATCCTGTCTCTGTTCCAGCCCTCTGAGTTGATGGCCATGGTGGTCGGCAACAACAACTATAACTGGGAGGAGATGGAGAAGGTCGGTCTGGTGGGAATCTGAAGAATAATGATCAAGTTGTCTTTGTTATTTTACTACTTACTTAGTATTGCACAAAGGATCAGTCTACAGAGTGTACGCATAGACTGATTCAGAAGAGAGTATCTGCACATTTTAAAGAACAATTTTAATAACTTTTAACTTTTTCAATTCTTTAAGGAAAACATAATACCATCACTTACATAGACATGTAATAATGCAAAAGCAGGATTTTACTATTGTAGCTCATTTTGAAGTCATTTATATAGGACTGATCCAACTGCTGATTAATTTTTCAGTTTAATTAATAAGTTCATTGGTTATGTAAAATATAATCTACAGGGACCCTGCAGGAATGTGCATACATTTTATAAAACAACAAAACAGAGGAGGTAGAGTCAAGCTGTGCCACGGTCTACTGGGTACCATCAGGAACTATCGACCAGTTGTATGAGAGTCATTATTTCTCCTAATGAGGAACAACTCTGTGTATTCAAGGACAGGTTACTTTGTAAAGCATCAAAGGTGAAGCAGACACATGACGATAGATATTTCATTTCAGACTAATAAGGTTAGGTTTCTCAAAATGTAGTTTTTTTACCGGTCAGTATGTGGTTGGAAAAAAAACAAGCCAAAAACTATTTTGGTTATATTGTTGTGTTTCCAAACAGTTCTGACTTGGACATGTTGACCATCCTGCAGAAGAAAGCTCTTTACTTCCTGTTTCTCTTCATGCACTATTTTTAATTTTAATCTTAGCTTCTCAGTTACTTTGAGTAGAAATCGATGTGATGACGCTCAATTTACTGCACACAGCTGGAAATTTGACTTTTTTTTTTTTTTTTTTTTTTACATCATGTTTGTCTCAACGCTTATAGTACAACAGACAAAACAGGGAACATGGTACATTACAGCACAGCGGTGACCAGTAAACATATGACATAATGAACACTTACTCAGACTCACTGGGAGAGTTCCTTCAGTAGACACAGTTTGTTTTTTTTAAATAAAGTTCCTGTGGTTCGGTTTCTGTGGCTCAGCAGCGAAACCGAGTCCGACTGTAGTTTCTGTTTGTTTCTGTCCCGTCTGCAAATGGCCTGGTGTTTCTCTTTTTTTTTTAACAGTGGCGTCCCAAACAAGAAAATACCACAGGGAATGTTAAAACGAGACTACAAAACATACAAGACTGAAGCGAGGACTGTAAATCTGATCTTAAGTATATAAAAACTGTAAAAAGTACAGTGATGGACTAAAATATAAGAAAACATAGCACTGCTTCATATTTACTAATATCTCAACTAAATAAGTTTTATTGTAGTTTGCGATCCGTATAAACATGTAATGTTGCTTCCCATTTTACTTGTGCACGGTTCTCGTCAGATTACAACATAACATCAGTGTGGAAACAGAGTAAGAAGAGTGATATTTTCAGTAAGGAGAACAAAAATGAGGAATTTATTTTTAAAAGGGTTAAAAAGGCTTCAGTGTGGGTTGCATAACAAAATGCATTTGTTGCCCCTGCTGCACTACATACGTGCAAAAAATGTCTAAACAAATATTAGAAATGATAAATTAGAATAAAACGGACAATAAAATAAAGCAAAGTTTATAAAAAGATGCTGGACTTGTTTCACTGATGAATGTTGTGTAAATGTTGCAGCCAGACTGGAAATGTTAGGATGTTTATAATGGGAAAAAGCNTCTCTCTCTCTCTCTCTCTCTCTCTCTCTCTCTCTCTCTCTGTCTCTCTCTCTCTCTCTCTCTCTCTCTCTCTCGCTCCTCCAGAACGCCAGCTACAAAGGGGAATATTCAGCCACTCATCCAACAGTCCGATTGTTCTGGGAGGTCTTTCATGAGTTCCCTCTGGAGAAGAAGAAGCAGTTCTTATGTGAGTGTTTAATTGCCGCTGTGCTCGATCTGAACGACGGTTTAATCGTCACGTTATCACCCGAAGAAAAGGAAAAGGGAAAACAAGCCCTCTGTTTCCTGCAGGGAGTCGGAACTTATGCTGACAGCTGTGTTTTACGACGTACTGTCTGACCACCTCACAAAACAGATGTGTTTATAGTTGTTCTGCTTCAGTGAAAGGTGAATATCCCAGAGAGGGGAGGGGGAAGGAGGTAAGGTAACCAGGGTAACTAGGGTAACCCCTATAAGCTAGTGAGCACATATCATTGAGCCACATCTAAGCTGTGGACTACTGGGTGGAACTAAAGCACAATAATTATTGTTCCGTACGCTGTAGTGAGAGGATTATTTATTATTATTATTAAACTATTTTGGCTGTAATTGTTTGCGTCAAGGAACCAAACATCCTGTGCCAAACAAATCAGGACAAATAAACAAACTGTCACACCCGTACTGGATACACGGTGGATTTTGGCCTCCATCACTCACATCGATAAAATGAAAAAATGACGAACCCTTTATTGATCTTTCAAGAAGGTCAGTTAAATGAGTTTGCAGTAAAGAAAAGTGGTACAGCTATTACAGTTTTGCAAAATGAATAGTTTGTTAGTTCACTTTAGTTTAATTCATGTTTAATTCATATGTTTACTGTGTAGTATCATGTTAACATGTTAATGCAGATCTCATATCTACAGGTTTAATTACCTTCATTCTTACAGTAATTCATCTTTTTTTAGCCTCATTATGAGACTGAACTTCCGTTTTGTTTCACTACATTCTTTCTGTTCAAACTGCTGCAAAAATCTGAGATGCTGGCGACGGTCCAGAGGTCTGTAACTAGGCTACAACAAAAACCCCTCTCAGGAAATTCAGAGGATTTGAGATGAGCTGTTTGACCCATCTGACATTTTACATAATACTCTCTGTGAGACGTGTCAGCAGCTTCAGTTCAACAGTGAGATGTAAAATGGAGTTTAAAGGATCAGTCTGCTGATTTTTCTACATGTTTATTATTGTTAACAAATCTCATAAAAGTAACAGGGTGTTAATGCTGAATGAATTAATGTCCTTATATTACAAAGAGCACTGTCAGCCTCTCACACACTGTCCAGCTGCCAGAAATACTCACTACAGCACCAAATGTGTAATAATCCTCTGCAGAAAATACTCACCAACGAATTCACCATGTTGTCCTGTTTGAGTAACACTTGCTTAAAGCTTTAATGGCCAGCTGTTTTATAAACTACACTAAATCAAATTTTATAGAAAAAAAGTAAGCAAGACTAAAATGTGTGGTCTGATTTCAAAGGTTACTGGATGTTGACGGGTTTGGGGGTGAAAAACACGTAGCGTAATGAAGTCAAGTGTATTGAAAGACATTGGGCTGCCTTTGGAAGAACTTCAGCCTTGTCCTTTAAAGATCACCACCAAAGAATTTTTAGGGTCAATAAAAAAAACTTTGTATAATAATTTGTTTCTCTAAAAACATCAGTTTATTAGTTAAAAAATTCTCATAAATGTCATTTATTCCTTCAGTGTTGAGACGTATGCCTCACACACTAGACGACGACTGGCTTCAAATGACACGTCACAAATTGAGCGCTTTTGTGACGGGAGGATTTAAAATATTTCTGAGGTACTTTCCTCACACTTCACCCACTGATTTAATCTGCATGTCTCCTCCTGCAGTGTTCCTGACCGGCAGTGATCGTATTCCCATCCATGGCATGGAGAGCCTGCGTATCATCATCCAGTCCACCACGGCGGAGGAGCATTACCTGCCGGTGGCTCACACCTGCTACAACCTGCTGGACATGCCCCGCTACCAGACCAAAGACACCCTGCGCCGCCGCCTCACGCAGGCCGTGGAGCAGTACGAGGGCTTCAGCCTGGTCTGAGCAGCGGGGGAGACGCTTAAAGGCACTTTTTCTTAGCAATATGTCTGCCCGCCTACATCGGTGTCCGCAAAGGCTTCTGGGAGGAAGTTGAGCTCAAATCTTAAAAGGTCTATTCATGTAAATGTGTTATTGTTGTTGTTTTTTTCGTTTGTTTTTTTTTTTGCTTTGGGCAAAGTTTCTCAAACTTTCAGGACCAACTGGAGCAGATTTTAAAGATGATTAATTAATTAATTAATTAATTAAAAAGAACATTAAGTTTGGGACCTAAAATAATTGCTGGAGAAAGTTGAGAAACTCTGGCTTTTAGTATTTGTGTTGTTTTTTTTCCCTTTTTTTTCTTTGCAAAGCTGTGTATTTTATATTCACCTCCTTAAATACTGTTTTTCACTTTTAAATCATTGTTATTACCTTGAGATGATATAAGCTTTTTGTTACTTTTAATTTATTAAATAGAGTTGTTATTTTTTGACAAAATAGAAATGTATACGTATGTAAATAGCACTTTGAATATATACATATATATAACCTTTGCCCTCGACGTTGGGAGGAGGAGGAGGAGTGCCTGCAGCGCTGATCCTTTTTAAATCTGGACACCAGCACGTCCTCCTGATGCCTGACTGTAAAATTAAAAAAAAGACAAACGAGGAGTATCACAGCGAGCAGACGGGTGCAGGATGCAATCTGTCTTTTTTGTTTTAGGCTGTGGATCACAGAGCAGCTGACTTTGTCCTGAACCTGCATTCAACAGTGTTGCCTTCTACAGCAAAAACCCACAAACTGAACAGACACAAGAAACTTTTTACCGGCTGAGTTTTTGTTGGATGTCGTCTGTGTGCATGCATGAGTGAAAGCAGAAAACCCTGATTGTCATTAAATTAAATATACAAAAATTAGAGTTAAATCATTGTGATTAGTTTGAATATTGAAGTCGCAGATAAAGAAATATTTAACACTATGGTAAATAAAACACAGTACGTGTATATTCAGCAGTGTGAGCAGATATTACAGCTGATGCTCTAAAACTTGCCCTGTTGCTCTTACTGTATATTTATTCCTCCAGTGAAACTTTTAATCCCGAATGATGTTTAATTAGGTTGTGCATTGGCGTGAAGTGTGTGTAAATGCTCTTACATATATATAAATATATATACATATATATTTTTTATATATATTTCATACATGACTTGATGTGTCCTGTTTCACATCCGTTCAGCAATAACAGCTCAGTAATGCAGAGCTCGCTGAGTTTTTCCTCTGAAGGTATGAAACATTCGACTCTCTTAGGCTACACACTGCATGTACACACACACACACACACACACATATATATATGTTCAGCCTGTCCTGATAAATGAAGCTGATTTCTCCTGCAGACTTTAGTTCTATGCAAAGGTTTGTGCAGCCCTCAACTTTTTTGCACCTTTTAATGTGCTATAAAAAAATGCAATGACTTTTTCTTTCTTTTTTGCATATTTGAATTCTTCACACTGTTGAGTTCTCTGTTGCAGCGACTTTTTGAATAAAATGAAATGGTGTCAAAATAATGTTTTATGACTTTAAAGTTCTCCAGACTTGACGGTTGTCATCCAGTCTCAAAGTTGATGGCACAATTCCCTCCCAGTGGTCACATATCCTCTTGTCCTTGAGCAAAAAGCTCCACCAGCAGCAGGTGTTGTAGAAAGTTGACTTTACCTGCATGTGTAAAGATCTTCAGTTTAAATTGAGATTGTAAGTTCAATATTGACTTTAGAAACAAAGCCCAGCTTTCAGGCATATCACATGATCTCCGTCAGCAGAGCAAGTGTCCCAGTTGTCAGAAGTTGGGATTTCATTGTTGACTTTTTTTCTTTCAAGCCGAGGCAAGTTTTATACTATTCTAAATGTAATGTATTATCTGAAGATGACAACTGGGAAACTTGCCTTCTGAGGAAGATCATGTGACAAATTCAAAAGTCAACTGCTGAGTGGACTGTGGTGACATTTATTTTAAATTGTATACAAGTCAATTTAGCATTCTAAATAGTTTGACATCAGAGCAATAGGAACATTTTTGGATTATGGGGTTTGGTTTTTGCAGTCAGGATTAATATTTTATCCAAATTATTATTTTTTCTTTCTAGGAATGGATTCTTGAATAAATAAAAGCCTCCAGCCTTTGATCTCTGCCTGCAGGTGTGCGTTTATCCACGCACAACGTCACTGAAACATGTTCCTCAACCTGTTGTAAACTATTTATAGTTCTTCAAGATGTACTCAAGTGAGGAGTTCAAACACGTTCTGCATGCCTACAGCATTGAACGTGGAGCCTGAGCAAGCCGCTAACAGTTGAATAGTTGCTGCAACTGTTTAAAAGTTGACCCTATTTTGACCTCTTTTTCAGCTTCCTGATTTTCAATGAACTATTGTGTGGTTTCTCTGCAGCTGAACCTCGCTTACACTTTTCTAAAGATTGACAAATAGACTCATTATTTATCACCAATTGTTACTTGTTTTAATTTCTTTCTTTTAGGGTGTTGTCTTTATCCGCGATTGTATTTCTTGTAAACATTTTGTTCTCATAGCTTGATAAGTGCTATACAATTAAAATTATTACTAATAACAAAATAACTAATTACTACACTACTATAAAAAAGACCTGCTTTCCTCATTATAAACTCAGTATAGGTTCATTGTTTGATAAAAGACTTGAAACATCACCATGGTCTCAGTAAAACTATGTTCACTTGTCCATAATTTTCTAACATTTAACAGATCAAACTTTGAGTTCAAACATTTTGATCCTGAAACCTGAAAAATGTACATAAAAGGAAAAAAGTAAAACCACACGACACAAGAACGTCAGTAAAAATATGATTTCATTCATAATATATACAAAATACAAATACAATTTATGTACTAAAATGTACACACTCAAAATTCATTTAGCCTCGCCAGTGTTTACATTCAATAAAAACGAAATTCACACTGATAAATCATCCATTTTGGAGAAAGAAAGGAGAAATGTACTTTGCTCACAGAAATGTAAACGTACATCCGTATTTACAGGAAGAGCAGACGAGCTCTGGAGATGAAGGGAAAGAAAACAGAAAAATGGAGCATCGTCTCACAAGTGGCCTCGTCGACGTTCCTAAGTGTGAGCAAAAAAAAACCCCCAAAACAAAACATACCAGTGATTTCAAGACAAGAAAATAGCTTATTTGACATGAAGTGAACATGTGTATGTGGGGGGGTGAGAAAAAATACATCTAATGCATCAAATATACAGTCAAATGTAGTACCAGTGATCACAAATACGATGAGCCTCTGTCATTTTGGTGTGCAGTTTACCGTCTTTGGGTTGTGTTAACACGTGAACAAAAGCTAACTTTTAGTGAGCGAATACTCGATTCAACTTCTAGAGAAGTAACACAGGATGTTGTGGTGGTCAAAACTGTAACAGAGAATACTGTTTGAGCTGATTGAAGTTATTACAAATATCTCCCTTACAAAAATACATACACAGAAATCTTGATCAAAAAAATCCTTCTTTTTAAAAAATAGCGTTAATTTTATATCTATTTTTTTTTAAAAACGTACAAGGTTCTTATTTTTAAGACTTCTACAGTAAAGAAAAAAAAACAAAATAACTTCTGCTCTGATACAAACATTGAAAAGGATAAGAAATAAATTATTAGCGATACAGGTGTGATTCTTTGCTGAAACAGTATTCAGGTTATTTGTGTGTGCGTTGTGGCTCAGTCTCAAGAGAAACGTCCTCGTTATGAAAATCTAGAGATGAGTTTGTGTCGGTTTGAATCAACCAACACAAGCTCCAGAGAGGGAAACCTTCCCGCTGTGCTTGATAGGGATGAACTTAACAGACAGGGTGCAGCAGCTCAAGCCAAAAAACGTGAGCGGCAACAAGAAAGAAACAAAACAAACCACCTGTCAGTTTCAACTAGGGACGACATGTGTGACAGATTTGTTTTCTCTAGAGACCGAGTAGCTGTTCTTCTTTAGAGTCTTTTAGGTGTTCTTTTCTTTTTTTATTTCTTTTTTTAAAATTTCTGTTTCATATGAACTTCGATGAGTCTCTTTTGCTGATGAGGACTTCCAGCAGTCGCAGTTTGGCTTTAACGTGCTTATATTCGTTGTACTCCACTGCCAACGGGGAGCGGTCCTCCTTCTGCACGTTTCTATGGGAACAGGACGGTAACATTGAGCAATGCGGAGCGTACAGCAGTGGAAAACACACACACACGCACAGTTGTTATATAATCTGAACAAATTCCTTTTTTTTTTTTTTTTTTACCTTCCATTTTGTCTCAAAAACTGGTCCTCGAACTCTTTCAGGTTCTTGCGGATTCTCTTCTTCTCCTCTCTGGTTTCTTGGAGTTGCTCCACAAGTTCTTGTCTGTGAGGAAAAGAAACAGAAATATTGAAATGTCCGTGTCACACTAAAAATATTTAACCCTTAAACACTTTTAAAGCTCAAATTTGATCCAGTTTTTTTTTTTACATGTAAGAGTAGTAAAACCCTCAGTGTGACCCAGAATACACAAACATGTAAAATATTTTAACTTATTTTTGAGAAGCTAATGAACATTTTTAAAAATCTGATGCATGTTTACTCAGAAGTTATTAATTAAACATGTTGCATTCTTCACCAATGGTGTATAACTTAAAGAATAAACTGTCTCTGCTCTTTGAAAGATTCATTAAGGATTAAACTTGAATGAAAAACTAATAATGAGGAGATGCTGCGAGTTTTCTCTTTTCTTGCTTACGTGGTGGCGGAGTGCAGGTTGGACAGTCCCATGTCGATCGTGTGCTTTGAAGGTGAAAGTTCATCCACTGGTGAAATGAAACCGTCCGATTCCTCGTCCATGTGGTCCAGGAAGCTGAGCACGCTGACTTCAGGCCGCACCGTCACGGTGAACTGGGTCTTTGTGTCTCCCTCGTCCTCCGAGCCATCTTCTTCCTCCTGCACAAGAGAAAGAGAGAGAGAGGGCTCAGATGGTGGCTGAGGGTGGGGGTTAAAGGTCACAGCGTTAGTGATGGAGAGTGAGGCGGTCAGTCGGTCTCCGGGCTCCAACATCACGATGCATAAGAATCGTGCAGAGTTAGTCATCAATGGTTAAAAATCATCAGCAGGTGCGGCCACGTCCACTGTCCTCGTTTTTGATTCTGTACTCGTTAGTGTGTAGAGATGAGAGTTAATGAAGGCGGTCCACTAGAAGAAGACACACAGTCCACTGTGAAGCTATTAAAACCTGGACCACCGACAAAACATAATAACACCCTGCTTCCAAACACAGACAGCAGAGATCCATTAAGTTGTCTTAAAACATACTTAAAGGATCATTCTGCTTTATTACAACATGGGTCTCATTATTTGCTGCTGCGACCGTCATTTCTAATCAGTGATTTTAATGCTTCACTCATCAGAGTGGGAACACAAAGACCATGGACTGAAATGATTTTAAAGTGTAATTTAAGTATCACCTGTACTGTATATGAGCTGTCTTTTCTTGTGTTTCTTGCCTAATATTACATCTTTCAGTGATGACGCTGTGTTCCCACATTTCACTAATTAACTGTTGACTCACCAATGGAAATGACGCCCACAGCTATGAAAAATAAGACCAAAAGTTGCAATAAACCACAATTTCACTTTTAAAAACACGTCATGGTCAACTCATAAATCTAGATTAAAAATAAAACATAAAAAAAAAAAAATCACAGAGAGATTCAAACATCAGATCCAGGCAGCTACTGATTCAGCAACTCTACAAATGCTTTTCTACAAAATGCTGATGGCGGAAAAACAGGCAACTGCCCAATCATCAGGCAGCAATCAGGTTTATTAGGTGGGTGGGAGGGGGTGGTGGTGAATGGTAGTAAATAAGGAATGGTAGGGCGGGTTGGGGTTTCAGGGAGCTGGTGGCTGATTATTGAAGCAGCAGCAGCTCTTCACCTTGATATCATCGAAGAAGAGTGCGGTTTCGCCCTCGATAATGGGCTGAAGGAGGGGACCTCTGCGCTTGCTGGAGGGGGAGCCCTGTGGTGACGGTTGAGAAGGAGGAGGAGTTAACCAGGCACTGGCGTTTTAACAGCAAGGCCACCAAGAAAAAAACACTGTCCGCTCTTTTCTTCCTTTTGTATTTCAGCTCAGCATAACAGAGATTAATTCATAGAAATTAACCTTCTGAGCATATAAGGAGGTCGTCAATCTTTTTTGGGAACACCACAACAGAAACCTATTTTATACCAGGATTGTAAAACCTAAATGATACAATATACAATACAACCAAAATAAGGTGAGAATATCTTTCAGCACATTCATTTTGACTTTTTCAGACGAGGATTATGAATGCAACCAAAAGGATTTAAGAATATTTAATACTAGGCGTCATTTTTTCTGACGATTGCACAAATAATGCTGCTTGTTTCACTGTTAAAGGCTAAAAAAAATCCTCAGATTGCAAAAATATTCATGTTTCATGCAGCGCCATTTGCTGTGACATGTCCAGGACAATAATAAAATCTATTGTGTAAAATAATCTACAGCATTGGTCCCAATTTGCATGATGGGGATTAGTGCATTACATAATGGATACAGAGTGTCCATAATGCAGATCATATCTTACATAATGAAAAAAATGTTATTTAATATTGGAATACAAGAATACAGTACATTATGATTACAGATTAAAATACCATTAATTAAACTGATGGTAGGTTTTTGTTTCTTATCTTTGGTTCAGAGCAAACTCGCCCTTGTATCACAGGGAAACCGCCTGTTTCCTGACCCTCTCCTGCACTCAGCTGCTCACACTGTGCTGCAAACTCAATCTGCTACCTTATGACCTCCTTTTGACCACTGATTCACTGAGCTGCTAAAGCTGGACTTAAAGCCTCGCAGGTGGAAAACACGCCTGTGGCACGGCTGCCACTGCTTCCCACATCGGGCACTAAAGCCAGCGTGATCTGGGATTAAGTGTCAGCAGACGTTTTGACAATGTGCTGATCGTTGCTGCTCTGCTGTCAAAGAGCAGCAGGAACGACCAGACAGCTGCGGACGGGGGAAGAAAAAGAAAAAGGAGAAAAGTAGGGGGAGATTTAAGATGTAATAACTTACAATGACGGGGATGGTGGAGGCTCTGCAAAGGATCTGCTTGACCAGCCGGTATCTGTCGTACAGAGGTTTCATGATTTGCCTCTCGTTTTTGGTCACCTGAAGTTGCCAAAACAAAAGAATAGGAAAAAAAACACACCTTGTTAGTCCAGTACTTCCTGTCATCCTCTGCCTCACATAAAACAACATGACAGCTAAACCAAGACTGGCCCCAAGTGCTCGCTGCAACTCTTCAGGACACGTGACGGTCATTAACCACAAACCACCGGGGGCCTGCAGCGTGAGCAGGGATGGAGGTGGCAGCAAGGTCGGCTGCACTTCCTCATATACCATGATACGAACAAGCAATTAGAGGCCACAATTATTGCCATGTGATTTGTCCTCTAACCTCCTGTAATGAGCAATGCTTTGTTTCCTGAGAGCAAATCACCAAAAAAATTCAACTAAAGCAAAAAATATTTGAAAATCTAAACTAAAAACATCCATTTTTCATTTGTCATGACCCAAAAANACACACACACACACACACACACACACACACACACACACACACACACACACACACACACACACACACACACACAAAGAGCTGCTTGAGACATTATTCACCCTTGACTTGCAATCTGGGTCCAAATCAAGCAGTAAACAAGATTTTCTCCTTTTGGCAGGAGATCAGATATACAGAGCTGCAGCCCTTTGAAGGAGCTGCTTGTATCTGTGTCGTGGGGGATGGAGGAGACTCACCGGTCGGCCGTGTATGCTCTCGTAGTAGAGAAGTGCTTTCTGCAGGGCGACCTTCTCTGCTCCGATCTGCTCGCGTGTCATATCCTGCCAAGAGGAGGAAACACGAAAACACATTTCAACAACTTGAAATGAATCACGTCCCCTTGCTTAACGCTGTTTATCTTACATGTAACATCCATTTCCTCTATATGATTTATTCATTTCTTCCTGAGAGTGCATTTTCATCTTCTCACCTTAATGTCCTCAGGGCGGTTCACCTCCTCTCGCTTCTCCTGCAGCTTCTTCAGGATGGTCTCCAGCGTGCTCTCCACCGGCGGCTTCTGCACCTTCTCCTGCTGCGGTTTCTTCTCCAGCTGAGAGCCGAAGCTTTTGGGCAGTGTGTTGCTGCGCTGGCGGGTCAGAGGTGGCAGGTCTTCCTCTGACTTCATCAGCTTGTGTTCTGATAGTGCAGAGGAGAAACAGAACGATATGAAGGTTTATCTTACTTTAAAGAAACTATCCGTTGGTTTTACAAGTGATTTTTACGTTTTCAGTCTTACCTTTTAAGTCTTTGCGAAGCTTGGCCAGTTCATTCACCCACCTCAGCACTTCTGGGTTTGCAACTTTGTCGCTGTGAGATGGCTGAAAAAAAAAAAACAGAGCAAAGATAAAACAACTGTCTCTCAAGTTAAATTTCCATGAATATGTAGTAGAGGTCATTGCAGGACCATCAGTATTTTTAGAAGACAATAATATGAAGGTCTTTGTTCTCCACTAATGTTTTACCAGAATCACTCTTGACTATGATTAATAGACAGATCGTTAACACTTACTCTGTATTTTCGTTCCTCTTCAAACCTCTCCTCAAATTTGTGGATCTTTCTCTTCAGCACATGAATCCTCTTTGTGAGCTGAGCAGACGTCAGCTCCTCTCTTTCGTCATCACAGGAGCCAAGAGATGAACTCCTCCTACGACTAGATAGACACATCGAGTTGTTAACGTACCGCTGACAGCTTCTTCGTAACACCTCTAATCATTTACTACAGTAATTAAGTTGATAGAAGAGCTTTTGATCTGTGTTTACCTGACAAATGAGTGTGCATTGGGTGGTGAGGGAGGCACTTCAGTGTCGTCCAGGTACTGCTGGCACTGTCCATAGGCGTAAAAACGAGGGGACACCATTGGGTCACTGTCTTCCTCCAGCAACTGGCGAATCAGGCGTCCTCCGGCGTGGGGGGAGAGTCTAGCCTCCTCACGATCCATACTCTCCCTCTGCAGAGGCGAGTATGCCGGTACTGGTTCTATGTAAAACACAAATATACAGATTTGGTGTTAGTTTGGTATTATTGAAAAACTGGAAAAAAAAAAAAAACACACACACACACACAAACATAAGACTTGTGGGAAAATGCAAGCAAATAAAACAGAAGTTAGTTTGGGAAACGCAGTGCACTCTGACCGACCAACAAGTCATCACTGCCCTTTATGCAGAAACAGCAGAGTCATCACATCATTCCCAAGAGCTCTGCAGCTACAACATGATGAAACACTTTGAAACCCTCATGAGTTGAACTCTACAAAAAATGATAATAAAACTGATTTTTTTCTTAAATGTGAGGATTTTTACATTTTCTTTGACATATGAAACAGTCACTTTAACAACTCTATGATCACTGTAGGCTTTTGACATTTCTGCTCATTGAATCAAAATCCTTTACTGAATCAATTTAAGATCTACTATTTATCAAATCTTTCAAATAACTTAATATTTAAGGATGACATTCAAATAATTCAACTGATGTCTTACTGTACATGCTGCTAATTTTGTATCCTGTATATTA
>JANJYP010016259.1:0-27658 GCA_024605115.1 Rastrelliger brachysoma | reverse complement strand
AGACATCCTGTACTCTCTCTCCACTGATGAATGGGCCCCACAATTAAAAATCCAAGACACTTGCAACTGTAATCATAGCTTATTTTTTCTAACCATATACTAGGTTTTGACCTAGTCTTGCGTCTGTTACTTGGAAATTGGAATTAACAGTTTTAGTCTGTGGTTGGTGGCACCAGTGACAGACTGCCCATCTGGAGGCCAGTGATTGTTCCCAATTGGCTGCTTTACAGCTGGGCTTCACAAAGAGGAAAACTAAAACAAAGCTAAACAAATGGGGTCTGAGTGTGAGTGAGTGAGCCATTCTGGCAATTTGTAGCATTTAATCTTCACAGTTGTGTTATGCTGTTGCTGAAAAGACTGTGGATGTTCAAAGCCACTTTTGTTCGTTTTGGGCTTAACATTATTGCATCAACATCTTTTCAATGGCTTGTTAAAATAGTTTGCTCTATAAACAGCTTTAATCATGTCTGTTGGATTTACATTATGTATTGAGATGTTAAAGATTAGTTTGAATCTACGGTCGGCTTTTTTTAATGTTGTTGATGTGAGTAAAGGTACATTTATCTAGAATCCAAAGATTGTATTGAACATGTTGACAATGTGTTCTTGCTTTTTGTGAAAAGTGAAGTTGCAGTTTGGTGAAATGGTTGAGGAATGGCTTTAAGTGTTCAGTACATCAGGGAGGTATTTCCAGACCAATATGTCCGCCCTAGTGGGCTTTTTCTAGATTTATTGCATCAGCCTGTATTCCTCTTAAAGTTTGCATCTTTCAGCACTCATATTTGCTTGATGTAAGCTGACTTCACATGAATGATACATCTAAGTAAAGTGGTGTACCTGAAACTTTCTGTCTGAAGCCTTTAATGAAAACTGTTATTCTCTTTCTTGTGCTGATTGATTTTGCTATGTGGACTTTTTGACAAACTAGGAAAGGCTTGTGATATAAAAGTGTCCTGATAAAGTTGTTGTTGTTTTTTTTGTTCACAATTTGATCAGAATAATAAAATATTAAATATCTGTCAGTGCACTGTACATAACTAAAATCGGTAAAGCCAGTCCAATTAAGAAACGGTCAAATGTAGAATAACTCTTAAACTTAAAAAAAAGCCTGAATCATAATTATTTATCATGAGTAGAGGGGATCAGCATTGCAGTATCCCCCTTTATCACTCAAATGCCTACTTCAACAAGTTGACTAGACTCTACATACAACTTGTAAGTGCTGCATGTGAAATAGAGCACTTACAGACTCTTAATACCTCTAATAGTTGGTCCAGTAAGCATATGGAAGATATGCAGGCTGCTGCTGGTCTCCACTGGATGTTACATATGTGAGTGGGTTATTCTAAAAATATATATGTCCTGACCAAAAAAAAAAAAAAAAAAATCAGCTTCAAGAGTTTGACTCACTGGATAATACATAATACATAGGTATATTATAATGTCTCCCTTTCTGCAGTGTACTTACTATGTAAATATAATATGTGGAAATTCTAATTTTCACACAAAGGGGTAATTCATTTTTTTACTTGGTCTGCTTCATTGACATATGGAGAGATGACTTTGATCTCAACACTGTAACAGACAATCACATTGGACACAGCTAAAATCTAATTTATGCTGTGGTCACTAATGTATCCACCAATATTTTGCGGCTATGACTTTTCTGAAGGATGTCACACAGGAAATATTACCCTCTTCACTGTCTCGAACCGCTGCATGGTAGAAATTGTAGACATGGCTTACAGTCTGTTGAACTTAAAACATAAAGCTGCATCTGTGCAGGCGGTTTCCTCTGGGTGTGAAACCAGCATGTTAATAAAAGGTGTGATATGTTTTCTGACCTTGAAAATACATTTGATATAAAGTGATAAAATAATCGATAATTGCAGCTTTCTGTTGAAGCTGTTGAAGACCTCACTTGATATAAGGCTAACACTTTTAAACACTGTTTGGGTCCATGGTGACCAAGCCTAGTAAACTGCATGATATTGTAATTATAATGTTGACATGCATAGGTGAAAGGGAAATGGGATAGAACTGATCCCTCAACCTTTTGTGCATTTAACTAACAAACATTTTAGAAATTATATTTATAATTGACACATAATGTCAGTTATGACAGTGTACTATTGCATTTCAGTTTCATTAAGGACTGGGTTTGATTTGTTTTGCTTAAGGATGTTTTTAAAGTGCTAATGACTTATACATCAAAACAACATGTAATGAAACACAAAACCAAGTTGTGAGCATCCATCAGTTAGCAAACACTGTAAATTATAACCATTTTATTTAAAAAATATATGTTTTGAGGGGAAAATGTTTTTTTTTTTCAGTTTGGCACATCTTATCCACTATACAGATATGAAATTGTACATATTACAATACAAAAGGAAAATGGTAAGAGAAAAGCATTCATTTTGCACAAAGAGGTTGGGTAAGAGAGAGGGGATTGGTTCACTTGTTTTTCTGTTGTTTTTTTTTATTTTTAGGCAGGATGGGGACGAGGGCTAGAGGATGACAAGAGGAAACAAAACAGTTTACAAAGAGCCAAAGTGCAAAGGGATGCATATTTCTACAAATTTCTGTGAATTTTTAGTCACTTAGTACAACCGTAGTCTTAAACAGTGAAATGTCAAATGATTGACAGAACTTTATAGGAATGCCACATACACCCCCATTTTTGCTGTTATCAAAAATGAGGTCTCGCCATAATGTTTGCTGAATGACATTAAGAAATATTCAACTCAATTTAGACTTTTGAACATGCAAGACAGATTAGAAGGGCAATAGTAAAAGCAGTGCGAAGCTGGAATAAAACAAAATTAGAAACAAAGTGAACTTGCTTGGCTTTAGTATGATCAGTGTATGCAGTGTTTTGTTTTTTTTTTCTTCCTCGTTTAATTCAAACGTGAAGTGTAACAATTTTTGGTTTACACAAACACTCTTTCAGAAGTTGATGTAGGCATTCTATGAGCATATGTGGAAACAAATTGACACAAGCATTCATTTTGAAGTTTAAAGCCAAATTTTTGACATGTTCAACAAAGAGACAAAGCCACAAATGGTACCTCCTGGCTACCTTTAGGAGACACTTGCTAATGCGCTGCATCCTAATTACTCCAAACCAGATAACTCACTTCAAGTTGCTGCACTATCAGGAGCATCTTTCCATCTAAATGGTGGACATTGCCAAACACAAATGAAAGTGCTGGGAAAATACAATGACCTGATTTACAGTTTTAAAAGTTTTTTTTTTCTTTTACCATTCAAACATCAGACAGCTTGTCAGTTGAGTAGTAGTGAAATTGTTTCTGCTGTGTGGTCAGGGTGCATTTCAAGCAAAAGCAACTGTCAGTCAGTATTCATCATTCAATACTCTGTTTACCTTCACATGGCCAGAAAGATGCTCACTGTTTTTTATAAACTAAGACATTACCCCATAGTTGCCCCTCTCCACCATCCCATCAATACCTCTCAATCCCCCTCTCTTTCACCCTGCCCCCACTACCAAACTGAACACAAAGAAGTGCGGAGCTGCGGCAGCAGCTTTAGTCTGATGCTAATGCACATCCTCTCCCTGCTGCATACAAATGTGTCCTGACCCAGGCTTGCTGTTTGCTTATCACTGGATCTCCATTTGCTTTCAGGGTATTGACCGCAGTTTAACTTGACACTTGTGACTGCTTACCGTGTCATAGTGTTATTTATCGCAACCCCCATTTTTAAGACTGTAAAAGAGAGCCAGTATCTTCAAGAGGAAATATGTCTTAAGAGATCCAGTGATGTTAGTGTGCAGGGTGATTGTATGAGGACTATTTTTGAGCGGCTGAACAAGCTAAATGTTGCTGGATCACTGGTGTGGGTGACAGAATATTAGATTCTTTTTGCCTTGCCTTAATTGGTTCAATCTTGAGCCTGTCAGTTCTGATTAGTGTGTAAGCTTTAAAGAGCCTCGGCTACTGGGAAAGGTTTTATTTTCAGAATGAAATTGTCTCCTATCTGGCATTTGCGCTGTTCATTACCCTTTCACTTGCTACCTTCACACCTCACACTAGCTCGTCTGTATATTGATCCTGGTATATAATGGCAAATCAGCAAACTGTACTTACTATGTTAAGCTGTTGAACATATTATGGTCACAGTGTGTATGGTGTTTGAGAGCCAGTGGAACTCTATACACGTTTTATTCAATTAAAGGTCTATAGATTCTGTTCTTAATGTCCAAGGTGAGAAAATAATTCATGATTTTTCTAAACAGTGGAGCCTATTGGAAATTAACCATAGAGGAACAACACTTAGTGTTTCCCACAGGTAGATAATTTGTTTGTGGTGGTAGGCCCTGGTGTGTGGGTGCTCCAGCACTGAACAACTTCAGTCAGCTGCAAAACTGCATTGCATTTAGGAACTAAGATCTGATTAAGAAAGTAATTTTCCAATTTATGTAATTGAACATAAATTCATCAATCCAGCAGTCTTTTCAAGTAGTAATCACTTCTACTTCAACATAGAAGATTTTTTTGGAAATAACAAAAAACAATTCCTTTTTGGCTAAGGGTGAATGCTTTTTGGGATGGGCTGCCCAAATAAATTCTTTAAACAGGAAACAGCCTGTTCATCTGATGGAAGCCTATAGACTTCCCTGACTCATATCTGTAATATAATTGGTGTATACTAAATAGGCTCTTATTTCCTCTAGAGAGGAGTTGTTTTTCTAATATAACAATAAAGACATGTACTTTTCTGTTATAATTCAGAATTTGAAAGTGGCCTTTAATGTATCATAGTTCCCCCAAAACAGTGAAACTGCAAAATAAAAAAAAAAAACATTTTGATAAATTGATCCAATTTGCTTACTGCAGTGATTGAGAGTGATTGGCTTACAGTGCCTGAGGTGCAGTTAAAAGGATGATTTTGAATATTTTTTTTAAAAAGAAAAACGACAAAATCACATTTCTCCACTTAATGTATTCTGTTAGCAGAGGGCCATTTGGCTAAGTATTTTCTCTGTGTTGCAGAATATAGAGACAATGTGGAGACAAATCTCACAGTTTACAATTTTTTTTGTTTAAAATGATTGCCCCTGCCTGATATGAACAACCTTGCATTCATAGAAAAATAAATTTGTGACTATCTCTACATCATCCCTAAACTGTCATGTCCAAGCTCTGTAGCATTCAACACTTCTCACATATTCTCAAATCTCACTTGTAGAAATTATGCTTTTTACATAAACTGGAAAAAAAATCAAAAAAGCAAACCCTGTATCATCTGAAATGGTCAAATGGTAAACCATATGCTCTAGGAATAAATAAGAGTTCATACTTCACACTCTTTGTAAGGCAGCTGCTGACACTTGCACTGCCCATAGCCGTTGATGATCACGAGCGCCCCTTCTTCGTGGCTGGGCTCATACTCATTATAGGGTACCTGTGTAGCTAGATCTGCCATAGGCTGCCGCTGCTGGGTCCTCATCTGTCTGCGGTTCTGGATAGCCGAACAGTGGCGTATCCGGCGCAAGGTAGGAGGGCAGCACTTCCGTGAGATATACACAACGAAAATGATGAAAAAGAATGAAAATAGAAGGGCCATAGTTCCAATGATAACCCTATGAGTCATAACAGTGTTGTCCATTGCCGAGAAGTCATCCGTTACAGCTGCCTCTTCTGTCGTGGTGGTCGTTGCTTGAGCAGTGCGTGGTGTTTGTGTTGTGGTTGTCGTGGTAGTGACTGTGGTAAAGCTCCCAAAATCCTCTGCATAGTCCTGCGTCGGGGTCGGCTGCATAATTCCAAACAAGGAGCTTGTGATCTCTGCAGCTGTGGTAGCGTCTGTGGTCGTACTTATGGTCTGAATGACCGGCGCTGAAAAATTCTGGCAGAGCTGGAATCCATAAACGGCATCAAGTATCTCCTCACCTTGGGCATACTCAGGACTATGGCAGAGGATGGAGTGTTCCCACCTACCCTTAAAGGTGCTTAGCCAAGTGGCCAGAGAGCAAATCCTTTTGGTACATTCCCAAAGGTTGCTAGACAGCCCAATGGTACCCAGAGACTGCCACATATCCATGACTTTGGGATCCAGACTGCTTAGTTTGTTGTTATCCAGCAGCAAAATCTTTAAATTTGGCAGCGTTTGAAACACGTCAGGTGTCAGCACACGAATCTCATTTCCTGTGAGGTCCAGCTTCTCTAAAGTGGTCCAGGTCCACTCCATGCCACATGTTAGGTTGTTGATCTTATTCCATTGCAGATATAGAAACTGGAGGGCAACTAGGCGAGGGAAATGGGCCAAGTTGATCTTTGTCAGCTGATTGTGCTCCAAGTGGAGCTCTTTAAGCTTAATGAGCCCAGCAAATCCATTTCGAGCCAGACTCCGGAGACGGTTGCTGCTCAAGCCCAGATATTCCAGGCTGCGACAGTCCCAGAATGCCCGAACAGGTGTGGTACGAAGTAAATTGGAGCGCAGGTGAAGTATTTGGAGTTTCCTTAGTCCATGAAACAGTTCTGGTTCCAATGCGGTCATCTGATTGAAGGACAGGTCCAGAATCTGGAGATTGATGAGGTGGATGAAGGTTGTGTTGGGCAACTTGGTGATACGATTGGAGCTCAGGTTGAGGTCCTTTAGCTTGTAGAGCCCTTGAAAGGCATCCTCTTGTACTGTGGTGATCTGGTTGTGGTCTAGATGTAGCCAGGTGAGCTGGCTGAAACCATAGAATTGATCAGGGCTGAGCTCAGTGATGCTGTTGTGGCGTAGTGACAGCCCCAGGGCCCCCTTGTCCACACCATCTGGGGGTGCCTGTAGCCCCTGGGTGTCGCAGTAGAACTGCAGGTCCTCACAGCGGCATTTTTGAGGGCAGGTTGTGCATGATGCAGGAGGCAGCAGGCACACTAGGAGCATGCTGATCACACACAGACACAGAGCCGCTGGTGCAGGTCCCACCATTGGCCACCTTGAATGGAAACCTGGGTGGGTTCAAAGATAAGAAAATGAACTGTGGGGCAGGAAAGCTAATCTCTGCAGAGCACTTATTACTAATTCATAGTGTTGATTGTGGTTTTTGTGTGTGTGCTCGTTCTCTGCCATACATACACCGATTAAGGTTTTTTTTTTTGTTTTTTTTTTATGTGACAACTTTCACAGTGTATGTAAACATGATTTCTTTGAGCTCAGATTGAATGGAGATTCATTTACGCAGGCATCAAAGATGAGCCTTTACATCCATGAGCTTGGTTTTGTTTCCACTCTGTCGCCTTTTATATTTAGCCTGTTTTCTTCATATTTTGTGCTCTGTAGCTTTTTGTTGAACCCTATTTTTCAGCTGATTACTGTCGTTCATGTANTGTGCTCTGTAGCTTTTTGTTGAACCCTATTTTTCAGCTGATAACTGTCGTTCATGTATTTGTCAATTTGCTATTTTTTTCACACATTTCAGCAGCTCAAATGCATCCCTCTGAATTTTAGTTTTTGCTTTAATTGATTGAGTTTGTTTTCTTTAGTCTTTTTCATTAGTGTAGATGTCTGTTTTAAGATACGAATGCTACTTAACATGTATATGAGCGACTCCTGTGTCATTGAAGGAGAAAAAAAATTGAAGGACAGTTGCAGTAAATAGACTAGGCTGAAGAGCTTTTAGTCCTCATCCTCCCTCGCTCTGACTCGTATTCCCTATTCATGTCCAGACCTTCCATATAAAGGGGCTAACTTACCCATTCTTTTGTGCACATCGGAGGCTGCATTCAACTGTCCTTTTCCGCAGACTCTTGGAGCAACCAGATGGAAGAAAAATCCAAAGGGAAAAAACCCTTTTGAGTAAGCACAAAAGGAATCAGCCTCTTTGGAAATAAAGCAATTCTGAGCCCACCCAAATGAAACAAAATATGAAATTCCATGTCCCAAGATGATGATTATTCCTGTTATCTTGCTTTGAGTCCTATAAAATCCAAGCTCAAAGAAAGGGTTGAATCTTTTCCTTCATCCCACGAATCCTTGGAATATATTTAAATATTTTTTTTTTAAGTTGATCACTTGCATCCAGAGCGACTCCAGTGAACAGACCCCCCCCCTTCCTCTCCTTTTTTTTCTTTTTCTTTTTTTAACCTTTTGTTTCCCTTGCACCGCAATGATGTCAGCTCAGATGGTTAATTGAAGATCAAGTGTTCCTCTTTCATGGCGGTGGGCTTTCCAACCCCTAACTTGTTGATGGCAGCCTGAGATCCTGCTTCCGATGCCGGCTCAGTCTCGGCATAGCCTCTGCAGAGTTGTGAGCGGAGCCCTCGTCTGCTTAGCTGAGACGCAGGGAAAGAGGGAAAAAAAAGCAGAGCAGGGAGTCAGGGATGTTATTCTGTGCTTTTTGTTGCAGCCACTCACTGCTACAGAGTGGTGGCAGCCTGGCGTCGATCATCACTACTGTTTCTCTCTCTCTTTTTCTCTCCCACACACACAAACACCCTCTCACTCTCTCTCACTCAGTCACTTGCTCTCCGCCTCATACACACTGCTTGTGCACCTCAGTCTTCCTCCACCTCCCTCCTGCACCCCTCTCCAACCCCCCACCCCTCCGCCACCCCTCCCGTTCCCTCCCACTGGCTCGTCACCATCAGAATATTGATATCTTGAACGTGTTGCGGCAGCTTTCTGTTGAAATTAACCACAGCTGTAAATCTCAGTCTCGCCCGGCCGTTGTTTTGGATGCACTATATATGAAGGTATACTCCAGACATAAACAAAACGCAAGAAAGCAAAATATAGTTTGTAACATGTTGCTCTCGACAACAAAACATGAGGAAGGTTTAGAGAAGGTGTTCTGCATTAGATCTCTGTAGAGGAAGGACTATGCTATAGCAGTGGTAACATGGGGGTATCTGGCTTTTCATAATTTACATATCCTGAGTGCAGTGCTTTAATTTTTGAGCACTGACATGTGATGTATGACCAGCTGCTCAGTAAAAAAAAAATTAGGCTAGCTTTGAACATGTAACCAGACAAGGCCAAATACTTGCTCAAGGGTGTGAACCATAAGGTAAGATCAAAGTAACTAAAGTATCCTGTTAATGTTTTTTTTTTTTTTAGCACTGAGCAACCGGACTTGATTTGCGGCTTCAAGAGACAGGCTATATTTCAGCAGCTTTTAGAGTGCTAAACAGAATATGATGTCTGTAATTCAGTGCAAGAAAATTCAGACTTTTCCTTAATTATTTAATGTGGGTTGAGATGGGTGTGAGGGTAGCTGCAATGAACTAGATTTTAAGCAGCCCAGAACGAGAGAGTTTTCAGCACTCCTACCCTCTGTTATTCTTTTATTTAACTCATGCATCTTTCACTTAAACACGACCTCAGGTTTTTGGATACTACCACACTCTTACCTCGCCATAAATCATATATTCAATTGATTAAGCTTCTGTTATTTTATGTAGATCTTGTTAAAAAAAAAGGTTCTGCTTAAAAAGAAGACTTCTTTCTTGTGGGCTTTGACAGAAGGAGATAGCAGTTATTGAAAAGCTAAATTGGATCACAAAGTCAATGAATTCTGCTGAGATCTTCATGGGTATTACTTAAAATTATGTCCCCTAATTTTATTACATCATTTCTCAGAAAGTCTAAGAACAAAACATGCATCTGGCTACAGCTTTCCAGGTCACTTTATCAACATGCGCCTGTCACACATTTATTGTAGCAGACTACATGTCCCACTGGGAAAATGTGCAGAATGTGAGAGTTGAAAACACGAGGCTTGGTGCTTAAGTCTCAGAGGGGCATGATGGATATTCCCTGGATTTGACACGCGCCAGCTTTTAATGTAGAAGTCAAGATGTTTAAAAAGCAGTTTCGGAAAAGTGTGTAAATGTGTGAAATTATGAATGCATGTCAAATTAAGTGACCTTGCTAGAGCCATGAAAAAGCAGTATTGTAAAACTCTGTGATCATTTAACACTTTGGGTATACTTTCTATACCATAAGTCTTGCTTTCTGTGCTCTATTTGCATAGAATTTTTCCATAATCCATTGGACTAGTGGTTTGTAGAAAAGGGATGTTCCTAAATCTGTCCCAAAGGAGATGGATAGAGACTCACTTGAGTATCATAAAAAATGCCGCAGAGAAACTGCCTCCATAATAAGCACCTGAAGAAGTGCTTTAGAAGCCTCTGGTGTGGAAATGAAATATAGGCTAGGCATGAATGAAATAGGATTGAGAGAGTAGGGGCAGAGCAGACTAAAGCCCTACCACTGCACTGCATCCAACCGGCAAAAAAATCACAGGGGATTAGTGCCGTTGGATCTCCCTGGCCCCTAACTATGTAACCCCCCCCCAACACACACACACACACACACCCTCCCAATGGGCAAAGGGCAGTGGGGGATGGGGCAGGTCAATGCTACCACCACCCATGGTGTTATGTCGCAGCTGATTTGAACATTATAAGGGGGGTGAAAAGCCTTGAGAGGAATTGGTTCCTTGCCTTTTCTCTGTTGCCCTTTCCTGTTCATCTAATCTTTCTCTAATTTTATTATTCTCTCTCTCTTCTCTCTCTCTCCTCTCCCCATCCTTCCTGAAAGTTTTAGATTTTCAACTTAAGCTTGAGCAGTTTGCAGAATGTCACTGAACATCTCTCAGTGGAGAGCTGTGGTTAGGACTTTGACTACAGCTTAGTACTTAGCTGTGTGACTGCTGCCAATAATGTTGAAATGTTTCTGTGCATAATTTACAGTGTTATCCACGTATAGTGAAATACAGCCTTTTAATGTACCAACATTTCTCGTTGATGATATTAATATTAGCCCTCTGGGAAAGCACATTATTTACAGTGTTACTCTACATTATTGGCGTTGAATCATTTCACAGCTACTTTGTATTTATGAACAAACCTTTGACTATGTCCATACTGATGTAGTTACATTTGAATGTGACTTTTTCAACCTAGTTTTGTATTTCTGTCTAAACTATTGCTTTACAACCTCAAGAGGGGTTAAAATACCTCTCTGTTTGTAGAGTTGATGGGAAAAGTGAAGCCTTTTGAAAATGCTGACATGATTGTCAGCAATCTTTTTCTATTCTTTTTTTTTTTTACAGCAGACTTACAATGTAGAATTGTCCTGCAATTTATTGTAAAGTAATACTAAATTGTGAGTTGTAGAAACTGCTACCAATTCAGACCTAGATAAACACAGATACGCATTTCCTAAACCACATTTTTAGGTTATTTAACCGCTATTACCAGTATTAGTCTAAAAACACAGTTAGTGTAAAAGAGAGAGAGGGAGCATATGCAAGTGGACTAAAGATTAAACCTGAGAAAGAGATACATGACCTGAGATTAGAAATATTGCCATTATCTGTACATCCTTAAGGTGCAGTGTCTGTAGAAGAGTTCAGTGTTGCCTTTAATTCAAGTTGAAACCCAAGTAAAATATATTCACTGTGACACAGCAGTATTTTTTTGTGTGCAGTGACTAATTCCCCTCTCATGTTTATGTTTCAGGCTGGAAGGAAAGACAGGAGTGATGCTCTGAACACAGCCATCGACAGGATGACAAAGAAAACCAGAGACCTTCGCAGACAGGTTTGTGTTTTTCCTGTCTTTTTTTTAAATTTTTTGCCTTGCCTTTTCATCTGGGAGTGTTTTGCTCACTGAGCCATTAATGTAAAAAAATACACACATAATATATTCTGCACCAAAACAAATATGCTAATACACTAGTGTAATACCTATCCTGTGTGTGTTTGTGTTGTCTTGTGTATAGAGGGGTCAACAAGCTGAACTGTAAGATGTCACTGCATGTCTAGAGTGGGATATATTATTCTAACACTGTCATTGTCTTTTCTTCTTCTTTTTTTTTTTTTTTAAATTTCTCTCTTCACAGCTGCGTAAGGCTGTAATGGACCATGTCTCCGACTCTTTCCTGGAGACCAACGTCCCCCTCCTGGTCCTGATTGAAGCTGCCAAGAACGGCAACGAGAAAGAAGTCAAGGAATATGCACAGGTGTTCCGTGAGCACGCCAACAAGCTGATAGAGGTAACGTGGACTTGTGACAGCTTTCACAGTCAAAACTTGATGCGACCCAAATACAGAACATTCACTTTTTTCACCTCCGGTCCATCTGTCATGGACAGTTTAGCTTAGCATATAGTAAACACCGGTCTTCATCCAGCTTCTCTGTTCTCTCTACATGGTTTGTGTTGTCTTGCGCTACAACTTTAAGATTAGTGCCGTAGAAAACAGCAATCTGGGTTTCTTTTTTTCCCAACAAAGCCATAAACATTGAAATGACTCTCAATTTCTCTCTCTCACACATACTCTCTTTTATAGCAGCATTTTGTCAATTGAAGGCAAGGCTGATTATCTGATAATTGAAGCTTTTGTGAACAGAGAGACAGAACGTTACTAAGTATGGTTATAGTAACAAATTATTTTTTTTTCAAGTGAAACCAAAGGAGTGAGTCAACTACAAACAATAAGTGATACTTCTGGGGAAATGTCACCCTTGCAGCAAAAGCTGTGCAAATTTTCCTGACCAACTTTATGTGTCTACTGTAGTGATACTTAAAAAAACACACATCCTGTGTTTTGAATGATGAGGGGTTATTTTTCTCTGCAGTGTTGTACAGATGGCAACAAAGATGTAGATGCAAGCTTCTAGGCAAAGTGATGACATCAGATCGGAGAAGAGCAAACAGGAACATTAGCTGTCCTCATTAATGGTCTTTCCTTCAATTTCTTGAATGTCTGTGTCAGAGCATCATGCACTGACATTTGAAAGGGACTTCTTCCCGCGGGCAGATGACCATGAGTGAAGCTGGATCAGTTGTAGTGAGAGCAGGGCAATATAAGTATTCACTGGGGAACCCTCTTAAGCATCAGAGGGAAAAGGGGACCACATTGGGGAGTAGACCTTTAAGTAGCTCCTGAGGACCTGAGTGTCAGAAATAGCATTAGAGCATGTCATCGGTGGACTCCCCTGATGATCCACTACCACCTCTGCTTATGATACCACTGGGCTACAGGAACAACACAATGCACAGCTCTGGTTATGGGTCAGACGCATCAAATGACAAAAGTTTGAGACACTATTTAATGGATTTTCCTTCAAAAATTAAATTGAAGATAAGCGTTGAAATTGGTAATGCTGTGTCATGCTTGGTAATGCTGTGTTCATCTAAGCATAGGAGAGAATGCCTTAAAAAAGGTAGCTGCTTTTTGCTAAAATACTTCCAAACCTTTGAACTCGCCCACTACACTGAGTTAACTAGCGATTTGTCAGTTGAGAAAGTGACCAATCCAATCAGGATTGTGGATGTGATGAAGGGCGTTGACAATTCTCCTATCAGGCAAAAAATATTAATAAAAACAACCCATTTTTTATTGCAAATAAACTAAAAGTGTTAGTTATCATACACGTTCAAGGAGCTCCACTGAAGAGCATCAGTGCTGTGTAATTAATTTGACAAATATGAATTCTGATATCACAATATAATGATAGGACTGTTTTGCTTTCCCAGTCTTAATTAAAATAAGACAAAAAATATTTTGTCACAGTCTGATTAAGAGAAGCACATTTAATAGCAGACATTCGTGGAATAAGCACGAGTTAAATGAAAACCAATGGACAGCTTTGGAGATTATAAAAATGCGTCACATAAGGCTGATATTAACTTGGTTAAGTAATAGCCTGCTTGGTTGCCTAGTTGCATCTACAGACCTGTAACTAATGAAAGCCTACTTTGTGTTTATTAGACACATAGTGTATGGACCTGCATTATAGTGGAAACTATGCAATGCAAGCATTCACATCACATATTTCAGTGTTGCATTATTGTATTTCTGAAACACATTCCAATAACATATCAACATAATGACAGCACATATATGAGAAATGAAATGAGAGTGGACAAGTACTGTGATCTTGAGGCATGTTCAGAGTGAAAACAGTGAATTCTAGAGGCAGTGTAATTGCACATGAAGATGGTGCAAAGAGGCAGAATGGCGCCGGCTCATTCATGCTGCTGTAAATTGAGGTAAAGATGTGTCTGCATGATTGGAGTGTAGCGCGGATGTTATCAGTAAAACATTTATGTCCAAGTGGTAGTGATGCATTGACAAAATGTAAAGACACTTTATCAAGTCCAGCTTTATGATTCAGATGCAAATTTCATGTGTACAATTTGTTGTGTAACTGACATAGCAGTACTTATCACTTATATTTTATTATTTGTACTAAATAGGCAGAGGTTGCCGGTTATGCCTCCATTGTTGCTAAGAGCCTTTCGAAGCAGCCATAGTTGTTGACATTTTATCAGGTAAGATCTTAGTTTAGCACAGTTCAGCTTTAGCTTTTATCATTACAAAAAGTGCACAGTCTGACATTGCTTAATTTGTCAGTACTACAACATTGCTGTAGAAGCAGTCTATAATAATGCATTGTTTGGGGGGCAATAGGTAAGTCACAGTAGGTCTCATGTCTTTCATATCTGACTGAAAATGCTTGATATATCCTTGCAGTAGTTGTCACATGAGGCAGTGAGTATGTAGTAAATGCACTGCGTCCTGTATTCAGAGGTAGGAGCAGCAAAGTGTCACCACTGAATCGCAGGCTGTTTGTATGACATCATGAGTTGTGCAAGTGCAGGCTGCCCTAAGGCAAATAGTCCATTAGTTCACACACATTTGTTTGAAAGCGACATTATGACTGACCCATATTCATTTGATGGCCCCTTTAAACAGCTCTTCTGTCCTTGTTTTTCAGAGCCGCCTTCTTTTAGAACATAGTATTTATATCATTACATAAAACTAAGTTAGTGCTTTTATTTTATGCAGGTTTACACTTGGTGCCAAATCTTGCTGATTGACTTGATATAAGCTATCAAACAGGAGGATGTCATTTTATGGTGACATGATTCACTTCATTTCAAAATGAATTAAATGAAGATTATTGGACCTGCCATTTTCACCTTTTGCTCTTGAGAGTTGAGCCAGTCCTCCACATAGTGTCAATTATCTCTTCTCTTTGTTGCAAATGTCATTATTACTGTGTGAAAATGCAATAAAGTATACAAGGAAAATATCACAACAAATATTCATACTGATAAATATGCTTGCAAATCCATTGGTTTAGTGTTTTTCCTCACCTCACTGGCCCTTTTTAAGCTGAAACTCATCATCTTAAGAGCAGGAGGAAAGATGGACTGAGCTCAGCCTTGTTGCCTCAAGGCAATGTCCTCAAAAGTTCCAGGGTGCTGAGGATGATGTGGAGATTTAAGCACTGAGTGAGCAGAGGAATAATGCAGCCTAGAAAAACAGCATCAGTGATGCTTTCCTCATATGCTGTGAAATTATTTGAATTCTCTCCTTATGATAAAAATCGAGCGTTTGTTTATCCTAATGAAAAGATGGAAGAATGGATGGGATGGGAAAATGGGAACCAATTGGCGTTTTAAGGCTTTCAAAGTGGCAGGAGGATGGAAGTGATATTGGGGGTTAGTTTACATTATTAAAATGAGTTGATACTAGATTTGGATGCACTTTCTGCTTTGCTTTTGAGGTTTTAGATTGGAAAGCCGCGATAAGTCATACAGACTTTCAGCACAAATCAAGATGCAGGGATGTCTCCATTGAAGTGTGACCTGTGATTCTATATATCCAGGGTAAATGGTGTGAATTTTCTTTTCATACATTTTAATGCAGAAATGTACCCAGCGTTACTATGTTTTCAAATTTTGACCATTAAAAAAATGAAAATAGGAAATTAGGTCAAGCCAAATGCCTGCTGATAGAGATACACCTACTGCAGTTTCTGATTCTGATTTTGTTTTAATCTGACCTGGTGTTTCCAATTTTTGGCTGAAGAATTTAATAAAACATGTTTTTCTTTTTAAGAACTATAACAGAAATGATAGCATAAAAAAATAAGAAAAATAGTAATTGAATTGGCTACAAGTGAAAGAAAATGCACATTACTTAAATGCTGTGCTTGGATGTAGTCAGTAATTTCCTGAACATCTTGTTGTGACAGTGCGTGACACACCTTCACTTAGCTACTTGACGTCTGAGCATCAACGACAACCGAGCATCAGGAGCGCTCGTGTGCACACTGTGTGGCAGTGAAAACGTAGGATGGAGTTTCATTGATTTGGGTTTTCTCTCAATAAACAAGCAGAATGGATTTGATAATGAAGCACTGACACAGCACTCTGAAAACAGGGCTGAGTGGATAGACTGTACTGATTATCGACATGGGAAAAGTGGGAGGAGGGGGGTCTCAACTCTTCATTTTAAGTGGGTGGGACTGTGATATTGATGTATATTCATATGAAACATGAACTATTTGAAAAGCTTTAGCTGCTTTGCCTTTGCTAGCTTCTTGAAATTAGGCATGCTCACAGAGTTGATGACTTTAAGTGTCTGATTAAATTGTAAATCTTTTCACATTCCTCCACAGCTTATTTTGGATTTTGAGATATTACACGTTGCAGGCTTTGTATCCTTTTTACTCACACTGAAGAAAACTCTTAACTGTTTAATGTATATCAGATACAGATATACCAGTCTGATCAGCTGATCACTGGTCATGGCCGATCAACAACCTGCAGGTATTGATCAGTGCATCTCTGCCAGTTTTTAAGTCAGACTTACCTTATTTCAGGTCTCTAAGCTTTCTGTTAAGGGAGTTCCTAAAAAAAATTACAGATAAACTATTTTTTTTATCTGAGATTTTATTTAACACAATGATGACTTTGCATATTTAGCCACCAAAATACTTTTCCCTCCTCTACTCTGGTCTCTCCTCTACTCTATCCTGATCTGACAACGAAGGGGAAATATTTACAATCTGCTATCTTCCCCTGTTTAGCAATACTGTCTTCAGCCTTCTGCCTGCATTTTATTATGCATTTAATTTTTTTTTTTGCTTAAGACAGATACAAATGATTTAGTCAGAGGTTTGAGACACAGTGTGATTCACTGAACCTGCTGTTGGTGCATAATGCTGGAATAATGACACAGTGGTGGGCCACGTTTTTGATCACAGCAAGCTGTTTGTCGTCTCATCTATTTAAATCCACGCAATATTCATCAAGTTATACAGAGAGTGACACAAATAATCTTTCTTATCTGCCAGGGTGCACTAAAAGCTAGTTAAGGAGATGGGACTGTAATAACTGCACCATGATAAAGCCATAAGGATAAAGGTCGGAAAGGACTGAAACGTTCTTACAGGGATTATTATTATAGCGATAAGAATCAGTTTGTATAATGCTGTATCCTAATTAAGCAGAGTTTTATTGTGTGGATGTGGAGATTTTAAAACAAGTGTATTTAGCTGAACATTTACATGGAATTGACACTTTAAATGGTACATCACGGAAAGTGGAATGGCATTAGTCGAATATGGAGTAGAATTTTGTTATATTGCTTCCTCTAGTGCCTTCGTGCTGAAATGGCTACTTTTCCCCAGTGGTATAACAGTGAGAGTAAGAAAAAAAGCTTGTGTGGAAGATCATGAAACTGAAAACACAGCTTTCTCCATAAAATGCCTTTGTTTTTCTTTTTCTCTATGTAACTACTCTTTCACCCCTCACTCTCTCCGGGTTAGTGAATGCTCTCCCTGTGGTCCCTACATGTGTTTGCATAGTGATGCAGGACGTGTTTATATCAGTGTTTCAGTGCTTCACTGGTGCAGTGAAATAAGTGCTTCTCATCAGCAGAATTGCTCAGGAGTTTTGAGATGGGAGCGCATATCATCTTGTAGGGTTGAGGAGAAGGGGTACTTGCAGATGCTCTCATTCACAGATGCATTTCACCACCAGCGTTCAGCATTTAATGGAAAATTTTCATATATTTCTTCCTGCCTTTGTACACATTTTATCACATTGTATCTTCAAGCTTAATTACTGAGCTCTGGCAACCTGGTGATGTTATTAAAACCAAATCAAAGGATCATACGTCACGAGACAGAAATATACGTTTTCCCTTTCTTGCTTGGAAAGAGTAAGAAGAAAATGAATGCAAATGCTAAAAATGACTTGGCAATCTGTTGTTTGTAGCTAGACATTTATTTGGTTTTGAAAACCCAGTGACCCAGATTGCTGCAATTAAACTGGTGAGTAAAATATAACAGATTGGTGGCTGAAACTACAGAAATAAGACCCAGGTTGGGGGAAAAAAAGCCCTTTCAGTCCCTGTTCCTGCTCCAGTGCAATCAAGAGTTGGTTTAGCCTTTGTAAATTGATTACGTTTCAGCACATTTTCTGTCCATTGGATAATCCCACTTTGGCACAGTTCCTCACATCCCAGGCATTCTGTTTCAGCATTGTTGCCAGCACATACCAAACAACAAATGGGAATCTTCAAAGTCCCTGACCTAAATTTTTGTGAATGTTAGTAGACGCATAATGTTACTCTGGAAAATGCAAGAAAAAATATTTAGGAATAATTGCAGAAGGGGCTTTGATTTGTTGGTCAATACAAGAAAATATACTCACAAACCATAAATGTTGGCAGCAGCAAGCAAGACTTGCTTAGCTCAGCACTCCAGTTCTCGCTCGGCTGCTTGGGTTTTTGAAAGTGTCAGGAATATTTTCCTCTCTGATTCCAGGAGCGTAATGGCAGCCTTGTGATTTAGTCGTCGAGAATAACCACATCCTTGAGCTAAAGACTTCAATTTACATTTACATTTTAAGATCTTTTTTGTATTTTTGGCAAATCAATTCAAAACTTTTATCTATTCATTCAGTGGCTTTTGTTTTCCCTCCTTCTTCCAATATTTCCCATCTGGGCCACTGTGTTGTATAATTTTTTTTGCAGCTTTATAAATTAATCCTCAGCAGTGGGTTGGTATTCCGCAGAGATTTGTAGTATTGCAGATCTGCTCTGTTTCGGAGAGAGGCATCTCTAAATCAGGCTGCCATAATAAACTTTATCTAAGTTTAATTAGGTATTTATGTATGTCTCTTTTCTCTCAAAATACCTCTTTGTGTCCGCGTTGCTGTCTGTGTCTAAAACTAGTTGTGTTTTTGTTTTCCTTTTAGGTGGCCAACCTGGCGTGCTCCATCTCCAACAACGAGGAGGGAGTGAAGCTGGTCCGGATGGCAGCATCTCAACTGGAAACTCTTTGCCCCCAGGTAACTGTCTGTTTTGCCCCCATCTTCCAGCCAGCTCATTGAGCGTGCACCTCCTTGAGAGTCTTCCACATTGTCTTTTAATGCTGCAGCTAGGAGTGGCAAAGAAGGGCAAGAGCATTATTATAAGCTTTAATTAAAACAGCAGCTATTCTGGGGCTTTTTTTCTCTCCAAATGATGAATTTTGATACGCAGCTATTGCCAATCTTTCAGCCAGCACTACTGACCTGGAATCAAATATTTTGTAACCAGATAAAGACAATATTCAGGTTTTTGATGCTTGCATTTATAAATCTTAATTGGCTTATAAAATCCAGGTCGAGGTCAGTTTATAAACATAAAGCAACTAAAAGACATGGATTGCAGTGATGTGCATAGCTTGTCAATTTTGTGTTACAAGACTCTGTCCATGCCAACTGGACACAGGAGTATGTGGTAAATGTCTTTTTATCCTACAATGTATTCATTAAAACTATAACAACTTACGGACAATAGTGAGGAATGTGCCACATGAAAATAGGCTTAGCAAGTGGTGTGTTAAAAGGAAAAACTGCCAGCCACATGATGTTGCCAGTGCAGCCACATGAACAGAAACATTATTTTGTGTTTGTTGGATCATAAAACTCTACTGAAGGGTAACGTCACCCCGACATGAGTTCACATCCTCCTCCCCTCCAGTTTCCAGTTCTGAATCAGAAGCTGTGAAAAACCTGAAGAAGAATATCTATCAATATGCGGCTTATTTTTATATATATGTAAACATATGTAATAGTGCACAGAGGCAAAGGGTTCTGTTTGCCCTGTGTGTTTCATTAAGCTTTGATTAAAACAAACGGAAAAACTTTCACTCTAAAAGTTTGGAGTTATGTTGAAACTTGGAGAGTTAAGTGAGTGACCTTTATTCATCACCACCTCCAACAAGGCCCTGACTGGANGAAACTTGGAGAGTTAAGTGAGTGACCTTTATTCATCACCACTTCCAACAATGCCCTGACTGGAAAAAAATATTCAACTAAAAAGATTACGATTGTTTTCTTAATCAGATCATTTTCCATGATAACACTGCAGTGTGCGTCTGAGTGTATTGATTGACTGTGTGCAGCTCCCCCACCTCATCCCTTTCACCTGTGCTGCATTCTCTGNTTTCTTAATCAGATCATTTTCCATGATAACACTGCAGTGTGCATCTGAGTGTATTGATTGACTGTGTGCAGCTCCCCCACCTCATCCCTTTCACCTGTGCTGCATTCTCTATGTACTAAAATCTGCAGTTCTTGATTTAACAGATGAGAAACGTCATTTATTAGTTCATATCAAAACGGCAAATTGTCTGACCCAGTGGTGTGATTTTAATTTCATACGTAATATTGTGGAAACGGCAGACAATTCAGGTAGCGTGCTAAAAATGTGCTAAACACCACTTCTTCATCTACACCCCAGAGCCTTGTCAGCCCTCTCCTCTGTGCTGCCACAGCTCTTTTTAATCTCATCTAATGACTGCCATTCATCTTCAGCTTTGATATCCACAGATGTTTCTTCCCCCAAAACAAGCAGCTATTAGTTTTATTTCATTCAATCCTTCAAAACATTCAGTGCTTATAATCACTGCCAGGAATGAATTGGTTTCATGCTGCAGCCCCGACGTTGGGCTGGGGGGAGAGTTGAGGAGGTGGGCTTGGTGCAATCAACCTACAGTATGCTAATGTTGTGGCTGAGGGCTATGCCGTAATGGAGCTTTAATGGCTATAATTGGGTGATTACAGGTGATTAATGCAGCGTTGGCCCTTGCTGCCAAGCCCAACAGTAAGGTGGCCCAGGACAATATGGATTTGTTCAAGGAGCAGTGGGAGAAGCAGGTCCGCGTCCTCACCGATGCCGTTGATGACATAACATCCATTGATGACTTCCTTTGCGTGTCTGGTGAGTGGTTATCATCTACATGTCATAGCAACCCATGGAGAAAAGGTTGAGTGGACAGGCTTTAGTGCCTGTTGTACATTAGTTTTGTTAAGTTTAAAAGAAGTTTGAACTTTTAATTGCTTATACTACTTACTGCTCATACTCATACATTGTATTTATGTGACAGATGTTTTCTACCCACAAGTTATTGTAAACAAACATCATGATTAGTTGCGNGTATTTATGTGACAGATGTTTTCTACCCACAAGTTATTGTAAGCAAACATCATGATTAGTTGCAGTAGGCAACAGCTCCTTTAGTCCCCTTTCAGATGGATTCTTAAGAGGAGGTATAATGGCTGTAAAGGAATTGTGTGATATTAGTCTTTTCTGATGAGAGCCATACATAGCAAGGCTGGTTGAGCTCAACAGAGAAAAGTAGTGAAGCATCAGCAGAACCACGGCTGAAATTGACATCCTGTCACATGTGTTAAAGCACACAAATGGTTTGTCAGCCGTACCCTTAAAGAGTTCTCATTAAGCATTAAGCAGAGTGACTTCTCTCACCTCCAGCCAAGGACAGACTGTAATTTACACGGTGGACATTTGCATTTAACAGGCCCTCCATTAATAAGCAGTCTAAGAATTTGTCTTCATCCTATCCTTGTGCCTCCCAGTGGCCCTCTTAATTTAAACACTATGAAACACAGAACACACACAAAGATTGAGGATTTCCTGCCTGTATTTATTTCCTCAATAACCAAACATGCTACATCTTGGGTGAAACACATCAGGTTAAAAAAAAGAAAATATTTTCACACCTCTAATTTTTGTGTAAGGCAGGCTCATGGCATGTTTGTAACAAGGTGTTTTGACTAACAAAACGTATAAACAACTAACTGCATCATTGTTTTATGTCCCCAGAGAACCACATCCTAGAGGATGTGAATAAGTGTGTCATCGCTCTGCAGGAGAAAGATGTTGATGGTTTGGATCGCACTGCTGGGGCTATTCGAGGCCGTGCTGCCAGAGTTGTCCATGTGGTCACATCTGAAATGGACAATTATGAACCTGGAGTCTACACAGAGAAGGTCTTGGAGGCCACCAAGCTACTTACTAACACAGGTTAGTGGTTACATAATCACAAACATAATTATTTAATAAAACAACGAACAGTAATGAGTTTCTGTCCATAGATGTACACTTGAATACAAAAGTTTAACTCTATAGAATATTCAATGTGTGCTCATGTTCTTACAAAGACTACTCTCGTCTACTCTTAAAGGATTGTTTGAATCTCCTAACTTTGTACATCATTTAAAGTTTGAACTTTTGTGACATTTAAAAAAGTAAACAGGTTCTAAGATACACCCAAAATTGGATGGAAAATGCTTTTTTTACAGCCTTTTCCTCAATACTCGTATATTCGTATATTCATATATTCTTATATTTATGTATTCTAAAAGCAAGATTGTGATATCCAACCACCTCTGACATAACTGATGCCACTGATCTGCACAGCAGGCGCTTTTCAGCAGTAGGATATCCCTGAATATCTTTACCTGAGTTATCTCATAGTTGTTTTTATCCATATGCTGTCATTTCATATATCATTATCAGCCAGTATGTGAGCTGTGTTTAGCCTCATTCACCAGTAAGCTAACAAGATGGCAGACTGATTTGTTGATTGTCAGAATTGGAAACGGTTTCGCCCTCTTGAGGCTGGGTCCATTCAAAAATGAGCAATTGCTGGCTGTAGTTCAAGCAGGATTTCTGCTGTAGTTGAGGGAGGTGGTGAGCTGTGGAGATACAGACTTTTGAGAGAAATTTTGTCATCCAGGTGTAAACTCAACAGACTCTGCCTTAAATTATAGACTTGTGGTCTGGCATGCAATGTCATCTGTAAAAAAAAAAGTAGTTAAGAATTTAAAACCTTTGGTGAAATTAGAGCAGTTGGAGAGAAAGGTAGGTCATTAAAAGTATTTGGATTCTACCAGTCTGCGTGTTCTCACTGGTTTTAATGCTTTATAACATCAAAACATTTTTTTCTTTTATTTACCCTGAAAAAATAAAAGTAATTGCATGTAAATGTCTGTGTATGTATTAGACATTTTAAAGGATCCTCATAACAAAAAGCTATTTCTACTGACAAATCCAAAGCATGACTATATTTTACAACACAATCTCAAAATAAAAATAGCATTTGTGATCTTAATTAGGTAGCTGACTTAAAAAAAAACACACACACACACAGAAAAAATCCCAGTCCTTAGATCAGTGCCAATTTACAAGATATTATGCATGCGTAATCTCATCATGTTCTGTGACATACTCTGATACGTCTGGTAGTAGGATTGTGTCACTGAGAGAAAATGTAAGACTAATAGTTGTTTGCTGCTCTACAGTTGATTAATTGGACATGAGATAGATAATGGATGTTGTTGTTTGAATATAAATGTTCATGGTATCACCAGATATTTATATTTCCTTTTGACATAATTTTCATACACAAGCCTGCAGTTTTTATACAGTCTCTAAGCACAAACCAAATCCTCTTTCTCGTTTTCTTTTTTTCTGCCGCCCTCTGCCTCCACATCTGCATCCTGACTTCCATGTCTCTCCTATGAGGGCCAGCTGAATTCTAAATACTGAATTTCAAATATTATAAATGCAGATGTGCTGGAGAGCCCTCTGGAGCTGTTATTATATTGTCAATGGGGCAAAATACATGCCCACTGGGGCAGCTTTGCAAAACCTTCTATTAGAAAACTCTGTCATGCTAAATCTAGGATCTGTTCCCTCAAGCGTTTCGTTCCCCATTTCTCAAAGACGGCAGCGAGTAAGTAAACCAACAGCAAAGAATTTAATCTGTCAAAGGTTAAGCTAATCACTATACTTTTTAAATAAATTATTCAGAGGCTGCTGATTTTACAGACATAGAAAGAAAATACTCTTTGATAACTTGTAATCTCTGTTAATGTCATAGAGCTGGGCTGTTCTGCTCTGCTTTCAGAAACCCATAGACTCTTGTGTTGGAGGTGGTGGGTGGACAGTGTGTTTATGCAATTAGTCATTCTGTCAATGTCAGATTTTTTTTTTTAATGCGGCATATCATTTCATGCGCCACTCATGGTATATAAATGAGCTTTCATGCTCTATTCTTCTATACTGTGGTTACTTTGGAAATGTTCCTACCTTCACTGTTTTTTGAAGTGAATCTTCTTTCATATTGTTTTTCCCACCTTCATCTCACCCTCCTTCAGTCATGCCACGCTTCACGGAGCAAGTGGAGTCTGCAGTGGAGGCCTTGAGCGCAAACCCCTCACTACCTGTGGATGAAAACGAGTTCATCGATGCTTCCCGTCTGGTATATGATGGCATTCGCGACATTCGCAAGGCTGTCCTCATGATCAGAGTAAGTCCTACTGTGTTTTTTTTTTTCTCTCCCCCTAATACAAGAGAAGACTTGATTTTCTGCCATGAGCTTAAAATCCATCTTTTTTATTTTAAATGACGGTATAATCTCTTCCCTATTCTGTGTTAAACCTGGACTGTGGGAGTTACATTCTCTCTCTAGAGCTTGGACACAGTCCTGACTGTCAAGAGTAAAGCTCCTTCACTTCAGGATTTGTTTTCATGTGTATAGAAGGCTTTACCTTCAGCATGATTTGCCTTTGATCACATTAAGAAGCTGTAACTCCTTGAAAGCCACACAAATCCAGTATAAAGGTTAAAATGAATTATCCAGGAAGAGCATTAATTTGATGCAGCTTCATTTAAAACATTTCAACAGAAGTCATCTAATCCCCCAACATTGTGCTGTAGGTTATTGTAGTGTGAGAAAATTATATATATATTTATTTATGGCCATTGGTCTCTACAGCAGATGTTAATTTTAATGGTATGTGAGAAACAGGATATGCGTGTGGTCCTAGAAACCAATGATTAACTTCTCAGGCAAGAGCCGACCTAATTGACCAGACTTGCAATCTAGTGTAACCACAGCCTTAGTTGTCTGTTGGTTAATGGCCTTTGCTTGAGTTGAACTATAACGGAGACAGATGGTAGTTGAGTACCACTGAAGCGTTAGCTAATTGACTGACAATGAGCTGACAACAAAACCCTCTCCAGCTGTAAAGAGAAGTGAATCGCTCTTAAGGGTTTATAATAGAACTAGTTTAACTACTGACAAATTAGATTTCTCATACATTAAGGAATAAGTTGATTTGTTTTAAACCGCTCCTCATGTGTAACTGCAATTATGTATTTACCACGTTGAGTTACAATGTGCTGGTTGGTTGTATTGTGCCATCTCCCATTATTTTCAACACTTTAATCTTTTGAGTTGTAATCATTAGTCCTGACAGCACATTTTGTGTTGACAGTGGTGCTTCAAACTCCGCTCGGGCTCCCATTAATAATGCTGCTCAGACAGAGACAAAACCCAAATGAGAGAGCAACCATTATGCAGTATTTGCATTATAATAAGCAACTGATTTAAGATGGTGGTTTTAATTAGCATTCTTTAGTCGGTCTGCAAGCCAGAGAGCTACATTCAGTCTCCCACTGCCCCAGCTCCACTCTTGTTATCCAGATTGATTAAGCTGTTAACACCGGGCCTGTGGGGCAGGCTGAATGCTGCCAGGTGGGTGGCTGTGTGTTGGTGTGCATGCATGTTAAAAATATCAAAGATTTTATTACAAAAAATGTTGCTGGCTTATAATTAATCCGTCAGATTCATTCTGCCATTAGCTGAAAGCGGCGAGATAGTGATGTGAGTCAGCGTCATCCATTATCTGAAAACGCTATGTAGATCCCCATGAGCTTTCCAGGATTTTTTGATCAGGTGTGAGAGGTAATCACTGCCGGTTTTTACTGTAATTATTCAGAAGGAAATGGCTCAGCCGCTTAGTCGGATAGTCGGGTGAAATTTCCAGCAGCATCTACACAGTTGTCTCTCCTTAAGCTCACTCTAATTGGTGTTGTTCGTAATGAGATTAGACAGGTGTATCAAAAACATTCATTTCTATCTCAAAGAAGCCTTTGCCTGACTGAACTGTCCTCTGGTGGTTCATTTTACATGTGAAACTAGGCATGTTCAGCTCTCAGTCCAGAGAAAAGCGAAACATTCGCAGTCCGCTGTGTTGAGAGCACCATGATGCAACTTCTGGAGGGCATGTCCACACACGTCTTTCTGTCAGCCCCTCGCGTGCATGTGCGCACAGTGGCCTTTTCTTAAATCGGAACAGACAAGTGTGTGGCCGGGGCTACTCTAGATAGACAAGTCTTTAACCTCTGTAAGTGGTGCACTGGCAGCCTATGTTGGACGTCCCTTGTATATTTGACAGGTGAACAGAAGCGTCTCCCCACTTACAGCGACATCAGACAATATGCCTCGCAGACATCACACTGTCTCAAATTCAGTGAGCTGCTGACAGTGAGATACAGGGGGCAGCTGTTACATTACGATGCCACATTATGATGTGTGCCAATGGCCAAGGTGAATTTTGCCCGCTCCATCCAAAAATATATGCTCTAGTCACAGAGGCTGCAAGCAGAATGTCACAGAAAGAGTTGACTGCAGACCAAAATACAGTATGACTTCTTACTAACTTTGTCTTGATAAAGACAGGACATCATATTCTAAAAAAAACTNACAGAGGCTGCAAGCAGAATGTCACAGAAAGAGTTGACTGCAGACCAAAATACAGTATGACTTCTTACTAACTTTGTCTTGATAGAGACAGGACATCGTATTCTAAAAAGCACACCCACCAGAGGGAAAAATACATCAATACCATAATATACAAACAAGGCCCAAAACACTAATAAACCTGTAACCAACTAAAAACACGAGGTTTCAGCATGTGAGGGAATTATTTTAGTACTCAGTGTCTGCTGGAGAGGAAAAGGTAGTTTATGGCATATGCTGTTACATTAAGATGCACTACATAAATGCAAGAGCTGACACCACCTCCACCGTAGAGATCGCACTACTGTGAAGCAAACTCAGCCACCACACTTTTCACAGGAAGCTGATGTGGAGAATTTTTAAACACGGGTGGGAAAGCTAGGATTTCAGCTGAATGCAGGTTAGCTCTAACCAGGCACTATTTTTTACGACTGATTTCAACAATTGTGCCTGTTTTTTAATTTTTTAAAAATATTTTTAATATATTTTTTTTAATTCCTTGCTCTGACTTTCAATGCTGTTGCGGACTGTTTCACCTTTAATATTACATGCATGCTTCGTTGTTTCGCAATGTGGATGTATTTTTTAGACACAAGGGACTTTTAAGTTGATTGTACGCACACCCCAGTACTTGGTTTGATATGTGTTTACATATGTTTCTGTTTATTTCTGTCCCTTTTGTTTTGTAGTGTCATTTGAAGTATTGCTGATCTGCCAAGAAAAATTCCCATGTATATATTATGATACATTTGGGGAATAAAATTGATTTTGTGATTTTAAACGTCTGTTACAAACACTGCATACCTCTCAGTTAAACAGCTGTTCCATTTACTTTGAACCTACGTGGTGTCCTTTGTGATGAGCAGCATGTTCAGGTATATGTCGTTTCCACTGTGTTTTTGAGCTGCAGGCTGTCTGCAGCACAGCACACAGCCCTGTAACGCTATCCACTTTTGT
>JANJYP010016227.1:0-13909 GCA_024605115.1 Rastrelliger brachysoma | reverse complement strand
CCCCCCCCCCCCCTCTCATTTTTGTTCTTGAAAAAAATGCATTTTTATTGCATGGCTGTAAAGCTGACCGGCTTTCTCTTTCAAAAATATTAAAATATATTGCATTTACTTAAAAAAAAAAAATTAACATTTAAATATAGCAATGTGAGACAATATCCAATATCCACAGTCAGAGGGATGTGGTGCTGGATAAACACAGGGGATTAGCATTCGCACTGAATGGAGTTGATCTTGTTAAAAGTGAATTAATACTATGTAACACAGAAGAGGGGGAGGGGTCTTGGATAAGGTGATGTCGCAGCTTAAACAGACGTTAAGGGTACAGGTAGCATGTAATCTCATTTTCCAAAAAAAGTCATACAAGAAAAAAAAATGAAATGATTTTTAGCACTGATCTTGTGGAGAAGTCACACAATCAGCCACTTCTTCCTAACCATGGAAATTAAAGCACCTTCTGACTGTGATGGCCCGCCCCCACAGAGAGGGCCAACGTGCCATGTTGGGAGTGATACTGAGGTAGTGATGGTGTAAGTAGTCTTGTAATCCACATAGAAGTGATGTGCTCATCCTCATTCCCTCTTCAGTAAAGACTCGTACAGTATGCGCATATACACACACATGGCTTTACATCACATTCTTAATAATCTTCTGTTAAATTTATTCTTTTTTTTTTTTAGTCATAGAACTAAATTTACTTTTCTTGCCAATGAGTGAACACTATTGCTACATTGGCTCCTCAATTATGTGTGACATATTTGTAGATTTGTGGCCTGCACTTCACCACATAAGACAATAATGGTACTCTGATGATAAGTTGGAGAAGTATTGTCTTGACATGTTGCATGGTTTAAAACACACACACACACACACACACACACACATGAGCAATTTATTCTCAAGTGGATGGTGAAAGTCAAGCAAATGCACACAGGTGTAGCCAATGCTGCTGTCTGTTCCTTATCAAGGCTGCAAAACTGGCAAATTCTTGTATCACTTTTTTGGCTCTGATCCTGATCTGAATCCTTTTAGTTGAATATGTGAGGCAGGAAATTCACTTGAGAAATTGCCTCATTTTTGGCTATGAGGATAAACATTCAAGTATTTCATGCCTTGAACTAAAGAGGTAATTTGAGGATCACATGAAATAGGCACTAGATTTCCAATAAAAATGCTGCTTCCTAGAAAACTGCTGCTTCCTAGACAACAAAATCTCCTCAGTGACCTCATGCACATCCAATTTTTAAGAATTTCATCTTTTTTTATGCCTCACTGACCTGTGTAACCAGGAAACGCATCAATAAAGTGAGTAAACTTAATATTTTAGTGGACATCTAATAAACGAGAAACATCTGCAACTTTACAAAACTCAAGTGCGTCAGTATAATAAAGCAATTCTTCTGTCTGCTAAGTTTTTTTTTGTCCCTATAACACTTGATTTCATCCATTGAATGCAAACTTACAGCTTCAGTGTGGATGGGGTGCACAGCAAACAACAATGCTGCCACCAAGCTGGAAGTCTTGTCCAGGAACAAGCGGCACACTCGCAGGAAAAGCACACACACGACGGCGTGTAAAACCACGTTGAGAAGATGGTAGGAGGCAGCGCTCAGTTCACTGAAGAGGTAGTTCAGACGGAAGGTGAGTACGGTCAAGGGTCGGTAAGATTTATGGCTGCGTTCCTGTAATGAGGTAAATAGAAATGCTGTCAGATTAGAACAATTATTTCATGATTTTGCTTGATCGCGTCAGTTGTCTAATCTCGAATATGATGAGAAAGCAGATCATTTGAGAAGCTGCAATTAAAATGTATTTCTCAATAATGACTCAAAATGATCAAATTTGCTGGCTCTAGACGCACAAAGCACTTTAGATTTTTAATAAAACTGCTAAAAAACCAGCCCTGAAACTAAAAAAAAAAAAAAAAAATGTAAATATGAAAATAAAATGTGTCACACATAATCATGTTATTTTCTTGTTTGTTTCACTTGCACAGGTGTGTCTTAACAATAATAATACATGCATTTTATAGAGTGCTTTTTATAGAGTACTATAAATGCAGATTCAACGACAACTAAGACAAATAAAACAGACAGAATAAATGAAAACACAATGAATAAAAGCATTGCAGAGATAAAGAAATGCAATAAAAAAAACAAAACAAGTAAAATGAAAAATATCAAAACAATCAAATATTAAAAGTGGATTTGAAAAGCTAAGTCTAGAAAGAGTCAATAGAGTCATGGAGGAATTTGGGGAATGACCCCAGGAGAGTGGGAGCCACAATTAAGAAGACTCTGCCCCGCCCCCTCCTCCCCAGGTCTGGTGCTTTGTCCTGAGAGAGGAAAGGAAAGGAAGTTCGCATCATTTACCTCAGCCATGGGTGTCCCCCAGAAATCATTAAGGAATAGGTTGCGGAGAGGAGTGGAAGGTCGTAAGTCCTTATTATCAAGGATTGCTGAGACATCATCAAACACGAAGCCGCACGACAGACTGTTCCAATAACATCCCACCACCAGTCCAGTCAAAAGTAAAATCTCTTTCCATGACACGACAGCCATGGCTGACCAGAGCCGTCATTGATCACTGTGGAAAAAAAAAAAAAAGACAAAGAGGTTTGATGTTAATATGTAAAATTATACTGTTGATTGATTTCATGTCTGGACTGAATTATTGACTGCTTTTATTTCAACTAATCAATTATCAGACATGTCATTCATTCTTTAAAAGTAGTTAGCAAGCTGTTTTATCCTCACATATGAGTTTTTTTAACCATATTTCACAACTCCTCTTTAAAAGCTGGTGATGAAATTAGAGGTGGCATTATTATCACTCCATAATAACGCCCTACAAATAACCTGCCACCTTGTTTCATGATTCAGTGCTTGGGCTTTTGCACTGGCCTAAATACTGTGTAAATTATATAACCTGGTCACAGCAACTCAACATGTTAAATTACAAGTGATTATGCCGACTCACATGCCAAAAACTCAGATCTAACAACCAGTATAAAAATAACAGATGACTTTAGAGAGCAAAGGCTATGAATGGGGTATTTTAGCATCAATCTAAAAGCTACTGCTAGGTACTATAACAGCCTAAAGAGCTATATAATGGTTATATCGCAGGCATGCAGTTGTTACAGTTAGATCGCGGTGATATAAAAGTATAAACACCCTCAAACAGCATGTAATAACAATTTCAGACTAGCTGCTGCACCACAATGTAAGCTAATGGAAAAGCTAATGTCGTTGCTAATGCTAACTGGCTTGACACTGTACTCTTTTTACACCCAAAAAATTAAGGTGGGTGCACATGTACGTTTAGGTGTTTATTATAATTGTTTATTACAGAATTTCCTACCTACCGTGACCCTAATAAAGCAGACGGTGACTGCAGATGTGATATCAAAAACTTGGAGTGGTAAAACACAAAAGGAGTACTAGTATTACTCAATTCAGAAAACGGCATCCCACTTTGTGCAAGCTAGCTTTTTTTTTTTTTTTTTAACAACACATGATCGCTATTTACTTCCGGTGCAGAGGTGACCGCGTAAGTTAAACATTTAGCTTTAGCCAGCGTCGGTTAGTGTTTGACTTTTTTTTAAAAGGCAAATTAAAGTGTATAGAGTCAGTTTAGAGCTTTAATGCAAGTGCTCCGCGATAACTTTATATCCACATCGCCTGAATATGTTGGTATATTGGTAAACTTTAAGCCGTAAGCCGTTTATTTTCTTGTGAACTACCTCAATCAGCTAGTGTACCAACATTAGGTTAACTGTCGCCGTTGTCAATGGTAACCGTATCCTGGAAACCTGTAACGACATTGCTAACCGTCATTTTAATTTATTTGTTAATCTGTCAGCCTATGGTTGCCTATGGTCGCGTGGATATATTGAACCATTCTGTCTTTACTTAGAGCCAGTATCACGCTCAATATAAGTGGTATGCTATAACTTTTCATCCACATCGCCTGAATATATTGGTAAAACAGGCAAACTTGAAGTTGTAAGCCGTTTATTTTCTTGTGGAGTACGTCACTTAGATAATATACTAATGCTAGGATAACTGTCGCCGTTGTCATAGTAACCGTATCCCGGAAACATTGGACGACGCTACTTACTGAGATTTTAGCTAGCTTGATAAATTGTAGGCTTTTTTCTCCATTTAACTTGAATTTATATAACCAGTCTGTCTATATTGAGCGTGGTTAGTTGAATGTTAGCTCACTTTTGAACCACATCAGCTCACAAATTAATGAAAACAAATGCTTAGTCACTGAATTTCTATTGACAGTCTAATTATAAACGTTGCAAATGCAGTATTATCTATGCTCATTGAATACTAATGCGACCAGTTACTATACAACTTAATTACTATACAGCCATAGCTTCTAATCTGTCACTAAAATGAGGTAACAAGCTAACACTAACAAAAAGCAATTCAGCTATATCACTCTGCTGTTTGTACAATTATTTGGTAAAAATCTTGCACAAGCTAAATGTCCAAGATGCCTTCTGCTCTTGAGTGGGATAAAGTTGCAAGAATTGATGCTGATACCCTGCAAGAATATGAAAAAGAGAAAGTGGATGATGTCTTCAGCATGCTGGCTTTGGTAATTGTCCACACTTCTTTGCACCTCAGTTTTAATGAACTCACACCACATATTCTCCAAACATCAGCTGCTTTCTATTGTTTCAAAAGACAATTTGTATCCCCTACTAGTGCTGTCTATTATATGCTATTTGTCATTACTACAGCTTTTTATACAAAACAGACTATCCTACTGATCTGAGATTATTGTTCAGGGTATTAAATATCCCTGCTCACTGGCTTCNGACTATCCTACTGATCTGAGATTATTGTTCAGGGTATTAAATTTCCCTGCTCACTGGCTTTTGTCAGCAAAATGAATGTACTCATCAGGTTGTTTTGCTTTGTCTGTCCCTAAGCTTGCACATGTGATTCAGTAAGTCTGTATTATAAAGTGTATATATTTTGTCTTCTGAACTATGATTAGAGCAGAATTAAAATTATGTAATGTGTCAGTGATGTATGTATCAGATCATTGTTGTTTTCAGACATGAATGAATATAAATTATTTTTCTGTGCAGGTGGAAGAATGGGAGGTGAACGATAAAACACCAGAGAACATTATTCACATCCTGAGAGTGTTTCAGGCTCTTTTGAAGGTGCAGTGTCTTGTTATCACTATGGGTCAGTGCCAAATAAGGGTTGGCAAGAGGACCAATTTAAAAATTCAAAGATTTGTTAAAGTGTACATTTAGTATTTTACATATTTTATGTCATTTGAAATTACATTTGCACCATTTTCACTAAAAATAAGAGGGAAATGTCAAATGGGGTAACCACAAAAGAATGCTAAATGTTAAATATTGTAGCCTATATAAACATAAAACATCAAAAAAAAACTTTTGGAGAGTTTCAACATTTATTTCATCAAACATTTTGTTAATATTGAGAAGGACATATCCTAAGACAACCATTTTACAAATAAATTTCATGATATTAAAAAAAACAAACATAGGGTTGCATTTCTAAAAGTAGATTATATTTATTCCACATTTTAGTTCCTTTATTTCACTGTATATTATATACTCAGATTTTTATGAAGAAATACTAGTTACACTAATTGACACTGGGTTACATCATATCTCTGACCCATATTCTGATCTCTAGATCTCTACCATGCACATCTGTCAACATCTATCTTGCATGAGTTTGTCATTCTAGACACCTTTGTCTTCTCTTCCTCTCTCTGTTAGATGAAGGATCGGGAGCTTGTTCTTGCCTTCGAGTTCATAGAGGAAATCGGTGTAAAGCATGCTAAAACTGGTTAGTAAACAGATTACGTTAAGCCGTTAAAACATTTAATATATTTTTCATTTCGTATGCTTTTTTTGCAATAATTGATTATGACTTCTGTAGAAAAGGAACTTGCTGCCAAGGTGTCAAGATTGGAACAAGAGCGAAAGGTAAGACATTATTAATTAAACATAGTACATATTTCTTCCCGAGCTGTTGAGGTGTTCTTTTTTTAGTCTTGGGATGAATGACGTTACTGATATGTTTCACTGGAAATGACCCGTGATTCCTCTTTACTTCCGGCAACAGTGCCAAATCATTTAGCCAATCATAGAGTGTATCCCTGGCTGCAGAGGGATTGGTGGTGCTGACTGTGACTGAAAGACAACACTTAAGAGGATTATAGCTAATTCCTTGCATGCTCACAGCCATAACACTTTCAAGTTAATTATAATTATTTTAAATTTCGAAGATTTGTATGTAATTACGATTTGCGCCAACACAATTTGCTTTGGGAAGAGATAGGTAATCTTTTTTTTTTTTTGTTTTTTTTAATGTTTAATGCATTTAACGCTGTTGTAAACATTAAGAAGATTGTAAACCTAAGAGGTTTCTCAGCGGGGGTTGTTTGGGTGTTTTGTTTGTCTTGTGTCCGGTCCATACGGCTCAGCACGGCGGCACAGGGCCAGACAACCGCTTCCTGAGAGATGAGATTCGGCAGCTCGAGAACCAACTAGAGCAGAGGGAGAAGGAGGTGACCCAGATTAAGAAAGAAATGGGAAAGGAAAAGAAATCCAATGAAGAGGTATGAGACCGCATTACCCACAATCCAAATGTTTAGAACAGCGCTGTGGGTTCTGTATGTTGTCCTTGGATGACCTACAGATATTAGTTAATCCACTTTAGGGCCTCATGTAAAAACACTTGAGCAAATCTCTTCCTTTTTTATGTCAAAGTTGCTCGAAGTAGATATAAATATAGTATATTTAGCAGTGTCAGTTGTTGTATTAGAGGACTTTGGCGATTTTCCAAATGCAAATGTGAAAAAAAAAAAGTGTTGTGGTTAAGTTTCAGCATTTTATTCTTGCCCTTTTTTTTTTTTTTTTTTTTTTTGTTTTCCCAGCTGACCGTTCGAGCAGAGGGCGCCGAGGAAGATGTCAAGAAGCTAAAAAGAGAGGTACAGGGCAGCAGGCACTCCATCAAACACATTACTTCACCCTCACTCTGTAAACAAGATAAGCCATCTACCATTTTAAACATGCCATCATTTGTTCATATGATTTTTTTTTTCTCAAATTTCATCATCTCTTTTCATTTTTTTTTTCCTGCTCCAACCGCATAGATAAAAAAACTTAAGAAGACGGTAAGATGTAGAGGTTGTGTAGCTCAGTAAATATTAGATCGTAGTTATTAATGATAGTGCTTAATCTCACATGTATTACTGTTATTACAAATCTGAACTGATGTATCATTTTACGTATGGTAAGTATATGGGCGTTGAGTTTAAAAACACTTGTGACTCACCTGACAAATTAATAGTCAGAGAGACTAGATTGATAAATTATGCCAAGCTCATATTGACTTGTGCAGCTATATCCGCATCTTTGTATGTCAGCTCATTAGCAACAAGGAAATACAACACAGAAAAATATACAATTAAGGATCGAGGTCATTTATCATTTCATAGTTTATTATTCTATATTTGTATCCTGTATCAGGGAGAGGTTGAAAACAGGAAAAACATTAAGATAGCGTAGATAAGATAAGGTCCGGTGCGTAGATACAGGAGGCATTGGCAACAGATAACTAATACATCAAGATTAGGGATTACACAGTATAAACACTATTCAATTCTAGACTAGTGTGTATAAAATAAAATGTATACTGTACAAGAGTAATAGTGCAGTTTCTTGGTGTTCCAGTATAAAACAGTAGACGTTGTCGTAATTGAGAGAGTATGTTGTAAAGTATGTTTAAATATAAATAAACCAGAATTAAAGATATCATTGGCTGTCTTTGTTGATGGTAAAGATACATTTTTACCAGCCTTTCCATATTAATAGATATGAATTTTGACAGATTATGTTTGTGTGTAAAGTGAACTAAGGTATGACTGCAATTAACTTTTACTTTCATGATCAGTTCCTGATTGACTCAGGAATAATTTGGCCTCCAAAATATGAGAAAAAAAGTTTAAAAAAAATCCCATTACAAGTTCCCAGACTGTAAAATGATGATTTTGAAATTGTGTAGTTCTATTAAAAGAAGATATTCAGTTAATTATTACATAAGACTTAAGGAAATCCTCACATTTCAGAAGCCATAATCGGGGTTTCTGGCTGTTCCAATTATTATAAAACAATTCAGATCGTTGCCAGTTTCTCTTTTTCCAACTGCTTGTTTCAGCTCCATATACACTAGACAAATTTAGTTGTTTTAGCAAATGTCTCTCTGTAATGTGTAATAAGTCACACTACATTGTATCCAGTAACTTAAGTATGTCCTTCCTGTACTACATCAGAATGAGCAGCTTCAGCAGGATGTGGAGTTTTACCGTGGGGAGTTGGACCAGAACCAGCCGGGTCCCTCCAGAGACGAGACCGCTGAGACCCAGAGGAAACTCAACCTGGCTAATAGGCAGCTCTACCAGTGTTTGGAAGACCTGCAGGTACAATCTATTGATCTACACCGTCACTATAAATACCTCTTTCCCTGAAATGATTATGACAATGTGGTTAATTCTTGACCGATAACAGTTACTCTTTCAAATATCACTAATATCCAGTATGGCAACCTCTGACACATTAATGTGTTGTGGCATACTGTCCACAAACGTTTTGATGTTTCTGTAGCTCCAAGCAAATGCATAGATTCATTTCACCTGCTCAAAAGTGACTACAGATGCATTTAAATAGGAAGTGGAAAGTAAATTGTTCTAACTTTATGAGAAACAGTGTATTATTCTACTTATACCAACTGCTGAAAGAGGTAATAGGTAACTATTTATAAAGCATGGCAATAATACCATTAGTCAGTCTTCACATGTATAGAACCATTAAGGTTTCTTGACAACAACAAAAAAAAGCTTAACATGAAACGTCAGTGTTTTTCTTTTTTCAATTAACTTATCCTTTTACTATAACTGAATCACTTCTTTTTCGTTCCCTTTGATTTTTATCACGTGTTCATATGTAACACATAAAGGCGTACGCTCTTTTGTGTCTGTTAGCGATCAGAGGACGAAGTCGTAGACCTGAAGACGCAGAACGAGCAGATGCAGAAAAGTCTGGAGGAGTCTGTGAAGGAAATGGAGAAGATGACGGACGAGTACAACAAGATGAAAATAGTGGTGCAGCAGACTGACTCCATTATGGACCAACTCAGGAAAGAGAGGGATCATGCAAAGCTACAAGTAAAGACCCTAATGAATTATCTACTCCCCATTTTTTTTTTGGCATAGGAGTTTATTCTGTACATTATGTAAATTTGTGGGTGGCTTGTAAAATATATACCATGCTCGGCTTAGTTGCTTGCCATAATTGATACCACATATATGAAGTGAGTTATTATCGTGCAGGGTTAAAGCTATTTCAGTCTTTTACTAGACAGTGATGAATGTAAGATTCTCAATCATGACTTTTAATATGCAGGTCAGAGAGTTAACAGATAAGATTCACAGTATGACAGAAGAAGATGACCCGATTATGGCAGCAGTCAATGCGAAGGTGGAAGAGTGGAAGGTAAGCATTAATCAAATGTTATATTTACAACTTTCAACAAAGCGCCTCTTATTTATTTTCCTTTACACAACACATACTTAAACATGCTTTTAATAATCACATATTGAATAGTGTTTCTAATATTTTGTTCATTTCATTAAGATACATGCAGGGGGAAAAGTATTTGGGTTATGTTTTAATAAAAGTTATTCACCACCCAGTATGATCTTAATAATAAATCTAAAGTAGAATTATCATCTTCCTGACATGGCCAACAGAAACCGAAAATGTTTGTAGCATTAATGGCAGGGGTGCTGGATAGGATTGCACAGGTGTTTCTAATAAAGTGTCCAGTGAGTATATAAATCATGAACCGTTTTACGAACACAAGAATGTTACCTGCCTTTGGATCAGAGGGACCAGGGTCTAAGTTTAGATTCTCAAAGAGCCTGTGCTCTTGGGTTTTACTTTATGAATGCTGAGGAACTATTTAGGGGGGAGTTTGCTTCACTGCTTATCACTGATTATTCAAACACAAGCCTTAAGGCTGTTACGCCTTGTGAACAGCATTTATTCATAGAGTTTGGAAACTCTAGGGGTGGAAATTTCTTGTCATATTTTAGTAACTGACATGGAAAAAAAAAAAAGTTATGTAGCCAATTTGCCCACAAGTGTAAAGCAATGTTGAGTTAAATATGATGTGCAAATGAGAGAAAGAGGAGGACAATTGTGTCGATGCAGTGACATACTAAAACAGAAATAAATAAGCATAAAACACCCCTGCATGCCTCATTTGCAGTGTCAATTCAAACAACACAGTCATGTGTATTAGTCAGTGAACTAAAAAAGCCTGGACTGTGTTTCTGTGTCTGTAGGTTGTGAAACAAAGCTAGAAACAGAGGGTTGTTTTCATAAACAGCAAAGTTCTCATAGGAAAATGCGAAAAAGGGGTTTTAATGTTTGATTTAGCTCCTGGGTGTAAAAGTGGTATGAATGTGTACATCAGTATACGTCCGTACATTAGTCAGTGAATTGTTGACTTTTCTACAGTACTACGATGAGTTTTTTCCCACCATGCTGACACGATTGTTTACTGACTTTTAGAGAGTGCTCGCCGGGAAGGATGATGAAATTTCAGTGTACCAGCAGATGATCCGCGACCTGAGAGAAAAGCTGCGTTCAGCCCAGTTGGACTTGGATAAAAGCAACATTATTGCCTTGCAACAGGTCTGTCCCAGCACAAATGTCTCTCTGATTGCTTATCTCCCGCCGCTACAGTGTACTGAATACGGGTCATTATACGTTATTATGATTAGGCATGGTGCCTGCACATATTTTATGAGCAAAACTTAAAAAATTTGGCTTTTTATATCTCAGGATCTTGTTGTAGAATAGATGATATAATCAGTTTGGAAGGTCTTGCAACATACAATTCATATTAATGTAAAAAAAATATATATATAATGATTTATTGCCATTATTATAACTTGGAGCTGCTGTAACATTAAATTGATATGTATACTACCTTGTTTTCTCAAAGGAAGTGCGCTGGAGTCAAAAAAATTTGTAAGAAAAGGATATGAAGATAATCATGATTTTTTTCTGTTTAAAGCAGTATCATATGTGGTGTCAAAAGAGCGGTAACTTTAACCATGTTACTTCAGTCATTCAGATGCTGTGTACTCTATATTACGCAAGAGAAAAATCCCAGTCGCGGTATTTAAAGCTTGACACAAGTCAATGTGTGAGTCGGGGAATAGTGAATCTGAGGGTTCTGTCGTTTCATGCCTCTCCATCTATTTGTCTTTTTTTTTTTTTCCTGCTTTCTTCTCTCTTCATCTTGTCATGTTTTATCAACTCATCCTCCCCTCTATCTCCATCGCTGTCCCGGGCCAGGTCATATATGAGCTGTGTGGTGTAAGTTTCTGTCATGTGCCTCTTTACCCTCAGGCTTACCCCTTTATTTTCATTTCATAAATTTCCCTTAGTGATGAAAGTGTGCATTTGTCAGCGCTACAGGTACAGCTGAGCTTAGTCTAACACATAAATTCTCATTATTTTGAATTCTCCCAAAGGCCGTGCAAGAGAGAGATAATCAAATCAAGATGCTGAGCGAACAGGTGGAGCAGTATACGGGGGAAATGGAGAAGCACACCAAACTCATTGAGGAGTTAAAGACCACCACAAAGAAAGACAGAGGTAAGTGGATTACTGATTAAGGTTCCCAACTGAACACTTACATGAAGATACATACTGTATGACGAAAGTGGTCCAAAAGGATCTTAATACTCATTAATTGAGTTTCGACTATTACGACACACTGTCACTGGTCCATGTACTCTCCATCATGGACTGCAGGCATTTGCAGTAATAACGGTTGTCGTGGCTACAGCCCTAATGAGGGAGAGAGGTACAATAAAAGTTAAGTCCTTCAATGTGTGGTGAAAATCTTTTGTGCTTCTCACGCCTTAAAGGGAGGATTTAATGGTTAGAGTTTAGGTTACCTTAAATGCGTTTAACTCAATTTAGCTTTTAATTTCACTCCACACATCTGCAAAATATCAATAAAGTCTACAGGACTTGTGTGGTTATAGAACACAGGTTAAGTGGAGTTAAAAGTGTCTTTTAAGTTTACGTATGCTTAGAAGGACTGCCAAGTGCAACAGTGGTGTCTCGTAATTTTAAACATTCATGTAACTTTTTCCTTTTTCTTCTCTAAGGCACACCGTTAACCATGCAGCAGCGAAGGATGGAGGAGCTGAAGTCCAAGTTGGAAGCTTCAGAAGGCCGAGCAGTGGAGGCAGAACGAGTGTTAAAACTAGCGGAAGCTCACGCTGAAGAAAAAGACAAAGCACTCATTGAGGCTTCAAACCGCTTGAGCCAGTATGAGTCTGTAAGTCTACAAAAACACTTCTCTTTTCCCCTTTTGTTTTTTTTTTTTTTTTTTTTTTTTTTAAATTTTGGCTTCCATCAAAGTTTTTTATCCAAATCAAATTAATTCAGTTTAATTTCCCAGAAGCGATGCTTATGTTTTTTCTTTTTTTTGGTCCATTTTCACTTTTAATAGAGACATCGCAATGACTGTGTGACTATGGTGTGATCAACGTGCTTTTTGGGTATACAAGCTAAGTGTTTGTCCTCCACCATGTCTAATCACATCCTAATTTCCCTTCCCAAAAAAAGCGTATAAGTTGAAAAACAAGGAAATAAAGAAAGTGAGACAAGACATCCTTTTTTTTTTTTTGACGGACAAGTAACCGCAGCTCTGTTTTCTGTATCGCAGGGCACTTATGGCCTGGAAGCAGCCATTGCGGAGATCAAAGAGTGTAAAAATCAAATTAGGGTGAGAGATTGTGAAGCAGAGGCCATGACCAAAGAGATCAACCAGCTTGAGATGAGAATCAGTGACCTCATGGATGAAAACGAGGATTTCCGAGAAAAACTAGGTCAGATTAAAAAAAAGTAAAAATGTTACAGTTCACATCTTTCAGCCTATTTATTCGACACTGATCTGGACCAGGATAATGAATCTTATGCTTGTTTATTTGTCTCTTAACTACAAAGGCCTGGAACCAAAGCAGGAAGTGGATCTGACAGAGTTCAAACGAGCTAAAGATCTCAAACAACGCCAGTACAAAGCGGAAAACCAAGTCCTTACCAAAGAGGTAAAGTGGGATTACAAAGATTATAATTATTGCGTTTATAACCAATATATTTTTGAAGCACNGTGGGATTACAAAGATTATAATTATTGCGTTTATAACCAATATATTTTAATAATAATACATTTTAATAATCCAATAAGCAACTTTTACCTCACTGCTTGACCCTCCCTCCTCAGATTGAACGACTCGAAGAGGAAAGACTGGAGCTAAAGAAACAAATAAGACGCATGGCGAAAGAAAGAGGTGAAAAAAAATAAATCATACAATTACATAACAGCAATGATTGTATTCACACATTTTTGCCAGAGATCAAAGCAGATAGGTTACATATGGGGTGTTTTTTCCATCTGTCTGTTGGGCAATTTATCTCTGGTGTTGCATCAAATGCCACCCATCTGTGTTATGCAAAATTTAGAGGAACGATTTGATTTCCTGTCATGTTCGAGCATGTGAATCATTAGATTTATCTTTCCAGAAATAATATTCCTGGAAAACTGACAATGTCTTCATTGTATCGCACTGAGTATTAGAAACGCCCTCTCTAGGAATCTTTAAATGCTATTTTTTTTCTTCGCTTTGCCCCATTAACCAAATCCCTTTCACGTTACTTATATTAAGGGTGGGAGTGGATGCATTTGTATTAAATACCTCCATAAGCAAAATACTGATAGTGTCTCCTATCAAACGTTATTACTGACTTAGT